>JACWST010000086.1:40321-141457 GCA_014850475.1 Cryphonectria naterciae
GAGGGGAAGGAAGGGGGGGGGGGGTGGGAGTAGGGGCGCCGCTTCGGGGGAGGGGGGGGGAGGGGGGGGTGGGTTTGGTTTTGGGTGCCTCGCCGGCCTTTTTTTTTTTTTTTTTTTTTTTTGTATCTATGTACTGACAAAGATTGCTTTGTTAGGACTTCGCAGGAGTGCGCAAGAACGCCCTGGTCTTCATAAACAAGAAGCCCGGGCAGTCAATAGGTGCCCCCACCCACAGCCCACAGCTCTCTCTCAACCAGAAGCTTATCCGCGGCGGCCTCCACCCCATCATCCTCCTCTCGCCATCCGCCTCCTCCCTGCTCCGGCTCTCGAACGCCCGCGCCTTCCTCGAGGGGTACAGATACGAGCCCGCCAAGACGGGCAGCGACTCGACCATGATCCACGTTACTCACCTGATGCGCGACATCGATCCTAACAAGCCGCTGCGCTTCATCCTCGTCGAGAACGTCGAACACTTCAGGCCCGAGCACTGGAACCGCCTGGTAGCTGTCTTCACGACGGGCCAGACCTGGCAGTTCAAGAACTACAGGTGGTCACGACCCGAGGACCTGTTCTCGCACGTGCTGGGTATCCACGTCGGCTGGCGCGGCGAGCAGGTGCCGGATAATATCCGCAACTGGGGCCATCGCGTGCAGACCTATGAGGTGGACAAGTGGAGGGAGCCAGGTATGCCGGGGGCCGATTCCAGTCGGTTCAGGGACCGGGAGGTGGTCGACATGCTCTGGAAGAAGATCGAGTCCAGCATGAGGGCGAAGGGGTGGAGGAAGGACACAGTGCCGGAGTCCATCTGAGTGTGAGAGGGTGATGGGTATGAGCTCTTCATCAGGGCTAGGCCGGAATGTGTTGTTTCTTCATTTTATTTCTGCGGTCCAGCAAAGCCCAGATTGTATATCCAGGCCACAGACTCGGTGATTTATGGCAGGCAGGCAGGCAGGCAGAGAGGCATGGCGTTTTCTTCCGAAGAACAAAAAAAAAGAGGATAAAAAAAGGGAAGTGCTATCTTAGAATCACACGCTCGGGAGTATGCGACCATAAATGATACCATCTACTTCGATTCTGATGCCGTATTTGGGGAGATGTGTTTACATGTTCAACTCGTCACAAGCAATATCTTGTCGTCCTTGTATACTTTTATAAGGGGCAATTTGATCACGGTACATATCTCATTTCTGTGGCTTTTATTTCGAGGAAAACTGACCTGAGCTCGACCACACAGAACCAAAAAGCTGAGGGCCGGCCATCATTTGGTCAGGTTGGTACTTCAAGTACTTAGTTGAACAGACAAGAGAGAAATTCCAAACCCTGTCATCTGTAAATCTCTCATCCAGCATCCACATCTTTACTCAACAAAACGGAACGACAAATGATAAACCTCTCATTACCGTGGGTGTCTTCGCTTTCTTCTGGCACTGTTGCATCATGGGGGGGATCCGTGGCGTATGCAGTGGTCATGGCAAGGTTGCAACAGAGACCAACGGCTGCTCGAGCCTGAGGTTGTACTCACCCGCTGCTGGTACTGGATTTCTCAATCTCCATCCTCATCAGCCTCCTCCGAGTAGAGAAGGGTGTGTGAATTGCCTGGGTCGGCTGGCTGACTGGCTAACACTGGCGTGCCTTGGAGTCACCTCGTGGCTTTCCCATCTCCTTTTCCCCGGGGCTGTGTCTGTTCAGCCAGTCCCCACGGCGGTCAGGAGAAAGCCGATAGCATGCAGGCTTCGAGCTTGGTGGCTGGTTTTTTTCTTCTTTTCCTTTGGAAAGCTCATCAAGGTCCTCCTCGCATCTGCTTTCGTCCCTCGCTGGAAGAGGGCTTTGTACGGGGGAGAGAGACGGAGGATCAGTCCGAGTGGCTGGCCATCAGGCTTTCCCAGAGGCTTTCAGAGATTTTGCCCATCCTAGTTGAAGGTCAAGAGTCCATTTCAGATTGAAGCCATGAAACCAGTCTTCTTCAGCTCTCCCACCCTCCCCCCCCCAAATGAAAGTCCTCGAGAGACATATCGGATCACCCCCCCCCCATGCAACCTAATCGGAGCCCAGAACTTCTCACCGCGCGTCGACAGCCCTGCCCCAATATGTCCGAGGCGACGGCCCCAAGCGCAATGCGCCGAGAGTGTGTGTGTTCTAGCCAGTCCTATTGTGTTGTCGGGGGGTTCCTCACCGTTCACACCACACTTGACCCTGATCGTCGTGGTGCGGGAAAGGACGTTGGCCTCGCCCATTTCCACAGCTCGTACTCGGGATCTGGGTATTGGGGGCTGTGGAGTTAGTTAGTCCCTTTCCCCTCCTCCTCCTTCTCCTACAGCTGAGCTTCACACATGTCAACCCACGACCGCAAACCTTCGACATGCCCACCTGGGCAGGGGAGAGGGGGGGGGGGGAGAGAGAGAGAGAGATGACGTACGAGGCACAGATCTCGTTCTGCAAAGATGGCGGTGGGAATGGACGACCAGACAGCGCACTATTGGTGCGGCAACGCCACCTGCACCAGCCTATGCTCGGCCCGCTGCCGCCAGCAGCTTTTCTTTTTTCTTTCTTTCTTTCTTTCTTTCTTTCCCTTTTTTTCCTTTTTTTTTTTCTTCCTTTCGGAAAGTGAAACCGGGGGGGGGGGGGGCAGGACTTCACCGTGTGAATTCAAACAGGTCCACTTTGGGGTGGGCTCCGCATTGCTGCATGGGACGGACGGAGTCGGGCCCTTGGCGTGGTCTGATGTCCCGGAAGATGGCCGAGGTCTCTGCCCTCCTGTTCGCCCGCTCGCGCCGGGCCCGTGGCATGGATTTTTTGGCTTTTTCGAAGGAGAGGATCTCCGGTGGTCATTCTTGTAACAGCATCTCTAACCTGGTGCCGTCCCGGCGGCCGGTGGGGGAGGGCAGGGTCTTTACGGATGGTCTTGTCCGGAGTCGGTGAAGCAATGGAGAGAGGGGGAGAGAGAGAGAGAGAGAGAAAGGGACAGAGTCATTCATTGACTTGTGGTGTGTATCATGACTCTTTCACATCCTTTTACCACTTGCTGCCATACGGTATCTGTCTCCTCTAGCTTTTTGTTGGCCTGGGATAGCTCACACACCCTCTTTTCTCCAGACGGGGAGGAGGAACAACTTGAAACAAAGCTGATGGGGTGTGAACAAGTCCAGAAGCTAGAGCGTCTGCTTGTTCACGGGTGATTCTGCTGGGCTGGACGAGCCATCCCAAGTGGGTACGGCTTCAAGCCATGGCTATGGCTGCCTTTCCCTCTCATCTTTTGCCGTGTTTCTCTCCTCCCCCCCCCGTTCTGTCTCTCCCAACATCAAAGCAGAAGGCTTCTGGCTTGGCTAGTTTCTATCTGTTCAGCACTGATCGTGCGCAGACAAGCTCGATCCTGAGAAGCACGGGAGACCAGGACAGCGGGGGATGTCTTTCATAAGCTGAAGACGCATTCAACACAGGTGGGTGGCGTCTCACGCTTGCCTTTCACAGGCTGCTGCTGCAAGAGGTGGGCTCTTCTGCCCCATGTGGTCGGGAAAGTACAGAGCACAGACAGGACATCTCAGAGCGCCCATGTCCCGACAGCTTGGATGCATTGTTTCGGGGGAAGCAGGAGGGACCGAGGGGGGGCGGGGGGGCGGCTACATGTGAACGAGATTCAGACAGCAATGACCATGTGTGTGCGACCGTTCTTTGTCTGTGTAGGATGCAGGCAAGAGAGGAAAAAGATGATACGAACGGGGCCCCCGCTCATCATCGACACAAAATCGCACACCTACTACTATCTCTGCACTGACGGCTGCGACATGAACACCGCTTATTACTACGCAGCCTGGTCCAGCTGTACGGCCTGGAAAGAGAGAGGGAAGGGGGGAGAGAGAGAGAGAGACAGAGAGAAAGGACAGGGCTCCATGCTGGACCCGAACAGATCGATTGCTCACTCAAATCAGGACTTGGGTTTCAGGTGGCTGGCTGTGGAAGCGAGTATCCGCCTCGTCGCTCACGCGGTGCTGTGACACACACCTTTAGCACACAGCCGAGCGTCGAGCCACGTTTATATACACATACATATATTGTTTTCCTGCGAGACATGGCTGCCGTCTCACGGCCGACCCCAGCCGAGAGACTATGTGCGTGTGCCCATCCTGTTGTGCGCCTTCCCCCCCCCCCCCGGGTCTGGTCTGTGAAGTTCGAGCTCGCGAGATAGGAGTGAGGCGAGAGTCTTGGGGCAGAATTGAAGGGCAGGGAGGAGTAACAGACGAGGGGAGGAAAAGACTTTGGTGTACCAGCTTCTCCTCAAGAAAACAAAAGGGACCACAAGGTTTCGGAGGGGCTCCCCTGCGGTGGCTAGATGAAGTAGTCCTCTACTTGATCGCTGGCCGGGCGGTCAGAGGGGCTGTACATACGTCGCTTGGGCAAGTTCTGGGATCGGAAAGAAGGGAAAGATGACCAAGAGGACCTCATCCATGTAAGTGGTGGTGGTGGTGTATCAAACCGCGGAGGTCCAGTCCGCACCTCCGCCCCAGAGCATCATTATGCTATGACAACCACTACTGCAAGGTATTGCATAGGCTACACACTCACTTGACTCCTGGGATGATGCGTTATTAACGTGCTGACCATGACATCGTTTGAAAGGCACACGCAGCAGGAGGCTCATGGCGCTGACACACAACAAGTGCTGCAGGAGCAGCAGCAGCAGGACCCTAGATCAGGGCTGGGGCGACACACAGATTCGCCATATGCTGACCTCGTGCCACGCGAAGTCTCTCTCTCTCTTTCTCTCCGGTGTGGAGATGTGTCACAGGCCATCGTGGATGACTGAGCATGGCCTCACGCGGGTTGAAAGCTCTCTCCCCCCCCCCCCCCACCAATCACCATTCATCCATAGTCATCAAGGCCCGCCCGCCTACTGTATCTTGTACCGTCGTCAGACGAGACGACTGTGACCTTGTTGTTGTTGTTCTTCTTCGTCTTCTTGTGCGTTGTTGCCTATTAGGCTGCAGAGAGAGCGACGACAACCAATAACAATAAAAGTGTAGGTTCTATCTTACGCGTTCACCGTTGACTCAAACCAAAGGGAAGAAGGGGGGGGGGCGTGTGAGTCTCGTGAGCCGCTTGCAGCCTATCGCTCACACACTTTTGTTCCGTTAGCGGCCAAGGGCAAAAGGTAGCGTTGTAACCCTTCCTTCTTACTTGCATTAATTACCGGTTCCCATTTCCGGGACCAGTGGAGGAGGGGGGTGGGGGTGGAAGACAAGAGAGAGAGACATGTGGTTCACCTTGTCATGTTTTGTCTCACATCCGCATCTCCCTTTCTTTTTTTGCCCTCTTTATTTTTTGTTTTTTTTTTTGTTCCCCCTTCCTTCTCGCTATTTTCAACACGGCCCTGTTCCGGATGCAGCAAAGTCAGCAGCAAGCAGCGGCGAAGCTGGCTTCGGTTGGCCGGTCTGGGAATTCCGACAAGGCGTTTTGTTAGTTTTCTGTGTTTATGCAGGGCTAAGTCGGCCCCCATTTCGCGTGGGAAGAAGAAGCCCATTCTCGTGCATACCCTACCTTTCCTCTTTTACTACCGTGCTACCCTCACACCCCGGTCCCAACATTCTTTTCTTTATTTCTTTCTTTCTTCGTCTTTCTTTTCCTTTCTTCCTGTTCTTCACCATATCTGGATCCACCCACCATCGTGAAGCAAAGGTCTAGACGAGGCCAGGGCGGCCGGGATGAGGGGGAGCTGGAGGCAAATCTTGACAAAGGGGGCAAGAAAATAGACAGAAGAAAAAGCCGACAACACCAAACTTGGACCCTCGTTGTTGTTCTTCTTCTTCTTCTTCTTCTTCTTCTCGTCCTCCTCCATGCATGAAATCCCATTCTCCGCGGAGTATAGAATTATGACCTATACCCTCTACCAGCGAGCTGCTTTCTTTCTTTCGTACCCACCAAGTAGCGCCATAAGAAAGTAAAGGCAACAGAAAAAAAAAGAAGAAAAGGGCGACAATGGCTAACCTAGGGTGGCATAGAACAAAAAAGAAGAGAAGAAAAAAACATGGCGGCCATGGGGAGACGGTGCAGTCTGATAGCTCTTTTCGCCTAGCCCTGGCTAGTGCTCACGCAGATCAGCGACGACCATTAAAAGCCTGGCGTCTCTATCGCCAAGGTCCTTCTTCTTCTCGGAGCTGGAACGATGGGAAAAAAGGGGGGGGGGGGGTTGGTTTCGAAAAACGTGTGGCTTGGGAGAACCACGTGGCCGCCCCGCAATTTTTGGGTTTCTTCTTTGCCATGCATCCATCCATCCATCATCGTAGCTGTGCAGTAGTGGGTGGTATGGTGGTAGTAGTGGTAGTAGTAGTAGTAATAGTCTGTCGTATGTACTGTTGTAGACCTCTCTCTCTCGTTGCCGTATGTGACGACGAAATGGTGCTGTCAACCTTCTTCCTTTTTTCTTTTTCTTTTTTTTTGGCCCCCTTTTTCCATTCGCTGACACTGTTGGTGACTCTCATCAAAGTCACTGTTGGTTGCTATCATGCCACTTCCATCACTGTCAAACCCTTGCTTGGCCCTTTTCTCTCTCTCTCTCTCTTCTTTGCCTGACTAGGACCAAAACACACGAGGCTGGATCTGTGATGTCGATCTCGTCAGCACTAATTTCTTCTCCTTGAAGCGTATTTTTCTTCCTCTTCTCTCTCTCCCTCTCTATCCCAGCCCCCCCCCCTCGCCCCCGCTTCGATTCATCACGAAGGATGCCCGGAGGAATCGAGGAATCGAGGAGAGAGCGGGGGGAGAGGAACCCCCCGTGACACGAATACCCTGTGACGATGATGAAGTATACACCCCTTGGCACTTAACTACAGCATGCGAAGCGGATAAGGAAGGGGCACGACGTGGGTGTTTGGGATTATCTTCTTTATTCCTTGCTACTATAGTATATGCCTTGCAGTGTTCAGTAATCATGCATGGGAGGGGGCCTACTCATTACCCTGCTAGCTCCATTATCTCGGAGGAAGGAGAGGGAGGGGGGGCGAGGGGGTAAAAAGGATGAATAGCAAAAGGCAAAGAGTAATCATTCTGGGGGTTTTTTTTTCTTCTTTGCCTTCTTTCTACAAACATTCCATACTATTGAAAGTATCATACCAAAAAAGACTCTTCTTTTTCTGGATTTTGATTAGCACTTGGCCGCCTCGGGCTGCTCCCCCCCCCCCTCCCCTCTCCCTCCCTCTCGCTTCTTCGCTTCTTCGCTTATCTGCCCGAGCAAGCCACAGACAAGCACGTCCCGAAGATCTAGTCTCGCTGCGTGTCATCATTTATTATCGGGATGGACAATGAATGGGCAATTTCCAAAATTCCATCACAAGTCATAATTTGTGTGTATGTGTTTATATCTATATTTATCGAAAAGAGGGGGAGAGTGAGTGCGCGAGACAAATATAAACATGGGAATTTTGAATGGAATGATGGGAATCTCCCCCAGCCTGCTTCTTCCTCCTCCTTCTCCTCCTCGTTGGGGCCCGTGAGGAAAGGGGAAGAGCCTGGTCGTGTTCGAGAGTTGAAAACCCCATTCAGCCCAAACTTCTCAGCTGAGCCTTCCTCCTGGGGCACCTCGTCATCAATCTCTCCCCCTCCCCCCTCTTTCAGGTGGACAGCAAGCTTTCTCCTTGTTTGGAGAAAAGAGGCGGTAAGACGCACGCGAAAATGGACTTTTCTTTCTTTCTTGTTTGTTTCACGTGAGCACAGGACAAAAATGGACGACGGAGTTCCAAATTGCGTACCACAAACAACGTACGATACAAAGAGATGAGAGAAGAGGGGTCCGTACGAGATGTCCCTTGCTCCTTCGTTCATGCACCGTGTTTGGCTATATGGACACGAGAGGCCCCGGCCCTGGCCCGTCCCCCAGGCTGCCCACCCATTTCTTTTCGTTGTCATTCGTGGGTTCTTCCGCTTAAGTGCTCGACCCCGACCCAGTGCAAGAGCAAAAGGAAGGGTAGGGCTTGGCTTTGGAACTAAGGCAGCAAGCAGAAAAAAGACAAGATAGGGAATCCCAACCCCGGGGTGGACGACGCCCGGCCGAGCTGATGATACACACTGTTTGGGCCCTTACCATCCATGATCCATGGGGGGGGCTCATGGGGTTTTTTTTCTTTTTTCTTTTCTTTTTTCTTTCGAGGATACTCGGGGAATATTTTTACTACCTTCTTTTTGGGTGGTGGTGGTAGTATTGTGCACTGTGCGGTGTCCCCCTTCTTCCTTGTGCCCCCTTGTTTCTTCTTCCTTCTCCTGCATCATCAATCATGATCCCCATGCCACGTGGGAAGAAACACTAAGGGGAACCACACCAGCGCGCCGCCCTGCCGATCCCTTTTCACAGCATGCAAAGCGGCGGCGGCGGCGGCGGCGTGAGACGGCAGACCCCCTTTGGCTCAGGACACTGCCCTGCGGTCGGTCTCATAATATTTTTTATACTCTCCTAGGAGAATAAATGTGAAACACCTGATTGATCATGCCACAAAGTTCCATCAGATTGGGAAGGGGAAGGGAGAGCGGTGTGAGAGAGGCGCAAGCAGCAAAGACATGCTCATTGGGCCGGACCACCGATCATGGGCCAAGGGGTGCCACGACTGTGTTCCTCGCGTTTGCTTGTTGTCTTGCGCGAGATAAAAAAAAAAAAAAAAAAAAAAAGAAGGGAGGGGGGAAAACCATCAAAAAGCACCCAGAAAAAGCACCCCCATCCTTGTCGAGCCAGTGGTCGCATAGTCCTCTCGTGGTCGAGTGGAGTGAAGGGAGGCCCGGTATCGGCCCCACAGCCGATTGAAAGCCGAACGAACTAGACGGAGAAAATCACGGACGAACGCAGGGCGTGCAGGCTTCAAAGTAGACGGACGGTGTGCTGGAGTGACGCCTAGGGTGCCTGGTTGTTTCGGTGGTGGTTCCTGTTGAACTCCCATCTTGCGTTCCCCCTCATGTATCCCCCCAGAGTCCATCCCTTCCCTTTTAGGTGTGTCATCATTCCTCCATCTCATGGTGTCTGTCTCTGTCCTGCTGGCAGACAAGACGATGCTCTTCTCGGGACAGCCATTGGCGACAGAGAGGTCGAGGTTGAGCTCGCGAGCGCATGTGTTGCCAGTGGTGTTGGGCAGAGGTGGCCACGCCGCAAGACCATATGTTCAAATCGTAAGACTGGCTGACCCAGAACCTTGTGGGACGTGACAGGCGATGAATCGATGTGACGATATGCATGTAAGATGACTCGAAGGCGCTGGTGGTGGACACGCTCTTTCACGAGCGCCGCGGCGGCGTCTTGATGATGGAGTCGACTCGAGGGCTGTCGAGTTTTCATATGGGTTACATGGAGGTTGTCCGACCTCCAGAACTGGTCCCTCTCAGGCAGGGGTTAGTGGTTTGGGGAGAAGGGTAAGGGGACCCAGTATAGGGGAGAGGGTTGGGCCAGAAAGCCTGTAGCTTGACTGCTAAGATGCCCCGGCGATTGTACAGCCACAACGTGCTTAGCACCAGCCACATCACTGAAGCTCTCAGCAGCAGCAGCATACTGTACTCTTCTAAGCTCGCCCGATTTAGCTACTGCAAGCTGTCACAATCGCGAATTATTTCCAACGTGCAAGCAAGCCCGTCTTACACACAACATAATTCTCCTCCCCTCACCCTCCCCCTCTCCTCCCTCCTCCTCCTCTTCCTCCTCCTCTTCCCTCTCTTCCTGCTACTACTTCTTCTCCCTCACCAACGAAAATGGAGGTCACATCCTCCTTCAATGAGCTCCTCAAGGCACGCCAGGCCCCTCCCACCCGGTCCACCCTCACTCTCGACCAGATCGACGGCTTCCTCAAGACCGCCTCCTCCATCAATCGCGAGATCACCACTCTGCACCATGAGCTCTCCTCCATCCGACAAGCGTACCTCTCGACCGCCGCCCCACGCAAGACGCACCTTCGACGGAGCGCGGACGCCCAGCAGCAGCAGCAGCAGCCGGCGTCCCTGACCGATGCGGACCGCAATATCATCGACAGAGACGCCAAGGACATGCTGCGGGCGCTCAGCGCGCGGATCAACGTGCTCACGCAGGAGGAGATCAAGAGGCAGGAGGCGGCGGCGGGTGCGATCAAGCAAAAGTACGCGCGGGGCCTGCGGGCTCTGACGGGGTGGGCCGCAGGCGGCGGTGGATCGGAGCGCGAAGGCGGCACGGCGAGCACCAGGAGCCCAGAGCACGCGGCGGCCATCGAGCAAGAGAGGCAGGTCGTCGAGCACCGCGGGGGCGTGATCGTGTACCTACAGCAGAAGCTGCAGCAGGCGGCGGCGCTGCAGCGCACGATGATGGAGACCAGGCTGGCGAGGGAGATGGAGAAGAACAGGAGCGTGCTGGCCAAGGTGCAGAACGGGCACGGCCTGCCGCCTGGTCTGGCGAGGGAGTTCGGGCTGGAGGACACTGGGCCTGGCCTGGGGACTACAACTACGGGCTCTTCTGTCGCGCTGGACGAGGAGAAGGAGGCGTCCAGGAGGAGAGGACAGGCTACGGACCTGGACCTCACGGACGAGCAGAAGCAGATGTTTGAGAGGGACAACCAGGACATGGTGAGGCATTACAACAGCGCTACGGAGAAGGTCAGGACCGTAGAGAGGTCGCTGGTGGAGATTGCTGAGCTCCAGCAGATGCTCGTGGAGAACCTGACGGTGCAGTCGGCACACATCGACCAGCTGGTGGCAGACTCGGAGAGGACGGAGGAGAACGTGGGCGGCGGTAACAAGCAGCTGCAGAAGGCGACACAGAGGAAGTTTAGTCAGGCGCGGGCGACGTTCTATGCGGCCAGCGCGCTGTGCACGTTCCTGATTGTGTGGGATCTGATATTATGAGAGGGAGGGGGGGAGAGGGGGAGAGAAGCAGCAGCAGCAGCAGCAGCAGCATCAATTCAAACACACAATGTAACCCTGATCTCTCGTTGATTTACTATCTCGAAATCCTGCCATGGACCGGCCGGACCGACGGACTGTAGTGGTGACCGGCACAGCATATATAAGTTCACCACGTCAACATGAGCGCGAGGTGTCTCAGCTTCCCAAAGTGAAATGTGCAAACTTATTCCGAGGACAATTTGGGGAGGTATGTCGCAGAGGAGGTGTAGCCCAGTTTTTGCTCAGATGACGTGCTGCTGCTGGTCAGGTCGCGGGAATCTTTTGCCTCGGCGAGCTCGGGAACAGTTGAACGATAAGCCCCGGTAAGCCGAGACAACAGCACACGGTGTGGGAATGGCGGAGGTTGCTGTCTGTTTTCCAGTATTATCACATGCATCTCTACTGTATGTATGTATCTCTATGTATTACTAGTAATTTCTCAGGCAAGGTTACTGTTCTTCCTCAAACCTGCCTTTCAGAGAACCATCTCGACACCACTCATCATCAACTCATCTTCCATCTCTCTGCGGTCCTCTTTGACAACTGCTGCATTGTACCACAGCCTACGTCCTTATCCGGCAGCTGAAGCCCACTCTCACTTGTGCTACTACACTTGGCGACTGAATCGTACCCCTGAAATCACTCACCAGGCCTATCTACCCGCTCGGCCGCCCAAGCAAGCACCTCAGCGCAGCGAGCAAACACTTGACGAACACTCCCATACCAAATCACATCATATCAGAACACAGCCCAGGGCTCTCACAACCTCAAAGCAGTTGCTTCTTTTCTCACACTGCGTATAACCCTCCTGGACCACTTCGTACACTCATACACACACACACACACACACACAGAGAGAGAGAGAGAGAGAGAGAGAAAGAGGAGAAGGACCTTTGTGCCGAGTGACCTGATCTGTCTCGGACAAGAGGATCTGTTGCATCACCCACCCACAGAGGATCCCGCCTCCGCCTGGGCACACAGTCCTGATACTGCATTACTGTGGTGTAATACTAATCCGGTGCCCCTCACTGGAGGAGAAAGAGGAGGAAGAAGGCTTGGCTTGGCTTGGGCACATCGCAACAACGCAAGCCCGTGACCGGCCTGGACCCCTGCAGGACCCCGTTCCTTCCCCGTTCCTACCCCGTATAATCCAAAAAGGTATGTACTGTACAGCCTAGATTGCGCAGCAGACAAAGTACACATGATATGTACCACAGCAGCGCGCCAGTAACGGGCATCTCTGACCCCAGACCCAAGACATCAGCTGCTGCTTCCTCTCCTGGGACAGCTCAAATCGAACGATATTATTATGCCTGCCTCCGACTCGAACCTCTCCCCACCCCAACTTCGACCTGACCCTCAATCTCACAACAACCACCACCACCACCACCACCCTCCCTCCTCCTCCACCTCATCTCCCTCAACACCCACAACCAGGCTGCGCAGCATCGCCAACCAGATGGCCAATCCAGTCTTCACCACCAGCTTCCCAGCTGACACCGTCCCCCAGGCCCCAGAGGATCCACTCTTTGGTCTGGCAAGGCTGTACAGGGCCGACGAGAGCCCTGATAAGATTGACCTGGTGGGGCATCTTTTCATCCCTTCTGCCATGACGTCGTGAGATGAACTGAACTGAGGCTGACCAGCGAGCTCTCCATCTTTCTCATCATCTAGGGAATTGGAGCTTATCGAGACGACAATGCAAAGCCATGGGTTCTACCTGTAGTGAAGAAGGTGAGTGAGCATATGTTTGTCTATTCCATCTCTTGCTGCAGCTGCAGAGCTCAACCAAAAACACCGTCGCGTTGCATTCACTTGTCTGGGGCCCCTCACCACCAAACCCCGCCCTTCCCCAGAATACCCCAAATACCCGCTACACGACAACAGCAACATCACACCACACCACATCATGCCACTTTTTACTAACAAATGCCAACAACCAATAACCAGGCCGACGAGATTATCCGCAACGATCCCAACCTCAACCACGAATACCTCCCCATCGCTGGCTTGGCCTCCTTCACCAGCAGGGCCTCTGAGCTTGTCCTGGGCAAGTCCTCTACCGCCCTTGCTGAGAAGCGCGTCGCCTCTGTCCAGACCATCTCCGGCACCGGCGCCTGCCATCTCGGTGCCCTCTTTCTCGCCAAGTTCTACAAGGGCAACCGCACCGTCTACGTCTCCAACCCGACATGGGCCAACCACAACCAGATCTTCACCAATGTCGGCCTCCCCATCGCCCAGTACCCCTACTTCGACAAGAAGACGAAGGGCCTGGACTTTGAGGGCATGAAGAAGGCCATCGGCGACGCGCCCGAGGGCAGCATCATCCTGCTGCACGCCTGCGCGCACAACCCCACCGGAGTCGACCCCACCGAGTCGCAGTGGCACGAGCTCGCCGAGCTCATCCGCGCCAAGAAGCACTTCCCCTTCTTCGACACCGCCTACCAGGGCTTCGCCTCGGGCGACCTGGACCGCGACGCCGGCGCCATCCGCTACTTTGTCGACCAGGGCTTCGAGCTGCTGGTGGCCCAGTCCTTCGCCAAGAACTTTGGCCTCTACGGCGAGCGTGCCGGCTGCTTCCACTTCGTGACTGCCCCCGCCGGCGCCTCGGCCCAGGAGACCACCACCCGCGTCGCCTCGCAGCTCGCCATCCTGCAGCGCTCCGAGATCAGCAACCCGCCCATCTACGGCGCCCGCGTCGCCTCGACCGTCCTCAACGACGAGAAGCTGTTCGCCGAGTGGAAGGAGAACCTGCAGACCATGTCGGGCCGCATCATCACCATGCGCAAGGCCCTGCGGTCCAAGCTCGAGGACCTCGGCACCCCCGGTACCTGGAACCACATCACCGACCAGATCGGCATGTTCAGCTTCACCGGCCTGTCCGAACCCCAGGTCCTGAAGCTCAGGGAGCAGTATCACGTCTACATGACCAAGAACGGCCGCATCAGCATGGCCGGTCTCAACACCCGAAACGTCGACTACTTTGCCAAGGCCGTCGACAAGGTCGTCCGGGAGGTGCAGTGATCCAAGGAACAAGAAGAAAGAGAGAAAAAAAAAAAAAAAAAAAAGAAGGAGGGAGGAGAAAGGAAAAGGAAATGAGGATCGAGGAGTCTTTGGTGGTTGGCATACAACGGAAAAAGAACGGCCGGGACCAACCAACAAAAAGTAGAATACCTAGCAAAGAGGGTGAAAAAGGGGGAAAGGGAGAAACAGAGAAGAAAGAAAAAAAAAAAAAAAAAAAAAAAAAAAAAAAAAAAAAAGGAGGAGCGTCGACACATTGTTTGAATGTGTGGATCGCAGATCTTTTTGACGTATGGCTGCTTCCATGGACTGGGATAGAAAGGGAGTCAATTAAGGGTCAGGAAAGAAAAGGCTAGATTCCCTCTTCCTCTGCCTTACGAGTAGAACAGACACGCACAGACACAGAGTCAATGAGAAATTTCCCATGAATCCAGAAAAGAAACCACACTGCCAGCTGATGGTTGATTTGCACCAGCTTGTGGGTGCAATTCTACCATGATTAGTCCATGACTATGTGCATAGCAGTAAGTACTTGGCTATTAGTAATTCTAAAGGCATTTATTATATACTAGGACCCCCTAGTGCCTGATCACTCTTGAGGTGACTCTGAAATAAGAACTTCCTTCAGTGCCAAACTAAGTCAAATATGCGTAAGATACTTATAACGAGGGCTTGACCTCGGTGGTGCTCTATTAATGTATGTCATGGATTCCTGATAGACTATAATTACTAAGTAACTAACACGACCTACAGTAGATGCTTACGCGATGCGCACCCCGCTAGGACTACGTAGTGCTTCTTTCCAAACAGCACTAGGCACGACAATTGTGCCTTGGCCTGTCTTCACCTCGAAGGATACATTGCTTTTGACAAGTACTTAGTATGTAGCACGGGTTGACTCTTTACATCGGGAATTTGTATTGACGACATTGATATCCCTAGCCTTATTTCTTTCTCAAGGCACGTCGCGTTGGCTGAGGAGGACTGCGCTCAGAGCTATAACACAGTAGATACTTACCCAGGGACGATGTTCAAAGTCTCGAAAGAACGTGTACTTCTCCGTAACTACTGGGTCTTTGATTGGGATGCTGTGTGGATAGGATCCTTATTCAAGCAGATTTGGGAGGAGATTTGTTGGCCTGGTCTCATAACTTCATCAGTGTTCGTCACAACCTCGCGTTCTGCTATAAGGCTGTAGTACAACAACAGCCTTGAGAACACTCGAGTGACCTATCCTTAGAAGGGCCAAAAACCCGAGTGTTTTGATGAGACCACCCAATACTTGATGAATAGAATCCCTCCAGAGCCTTTCTGGAGTCATCAGTATTGGACTTTCTTTGCTACTTTACGCAGAGTTGTGTTTTGCTCATCAAGTGACTTGTCCTAAGCCATGACAACTTCTTAAGAGCCCGCACCTAGGTATCCTAGTGTGCGAGGCTATCATCTCCTAGCAGTACCTTAGGGACATCATGCTGTCAAGTTATCACCACTAGGCTTCTTAGACGCGGTTGCCAGACTTCAGTGTTTGCACGCTAGAAAGGCAAACATGCGCCTCTGGATCCAATTCTGTGCCCTCCTGGATATCTATATAATATGCGACCAGAACCCACCCACGGTTCCTCTCCTCTCGACCTTGTTCTTCAGACTTACCGATCCCTCTCTTTGCGCTGTGTTAAAAACCTCTTATCTCCCCGAGAATTCGGAATCATTACGACTTGCAACCTCAGACCCCTCTGTGGAGGTTTCTCGCGGGCTGGCAGAGAGCCTCAGCACTTTCACTCCCCCTTCTCGTCCTATCCTAGGACACTCTTTTCTGATCTCTTTTCTTCCCTTTTCTTTGTTTTCTTCAAGGGGAGTGCGGCATGGACACGGACAACCCTATGTCGACCTGGGTACGATACTTTTATTTTTCTCAAATTCTTGTAGTTCTACGTGCCTTGACTTGTCAAACTAACACGAGAGTAAGACAAACAGGACGCCTCCGACCAACCCTTCATCCCGGCCGAAGACGTCCATCCGACACAATCTATTGTGCGGAACACGGGAGAGGTGACCATGAGCACCTCTACATCCACCACGCCACCATACCACGTGCAAGGTAGTGGTGGTGCTCCGCTGCCCGTGGGCCCCAGCCATTCGGAACCCAGCAACCTCGACGTGGCCGTCCGAGACCTGGCCCCGTCTTCATGCTTCGGGGCGGCTGCCCCTCTAGCCGCGACCACGCCTCCGCCCGCCGCGCTGGCTGGCGGAAACGCAAGCCTGCTCAACCCGGCTTGCTTCTCCTTCCACCCGGTGGCCGACTTCTCTCTCACCCTTGCCGAGGTGGGCAAGTTGGCCAGGTCCGAGGTGGCGGTGGCCACCCTGGGGTATCACCGGCAGATGTCGATCTTGTTCCAGGTCGAGACTTCTCCTGAGAAGAAGAAGAGGAAGAAGAAGAAGCGGGAGGCTGGCGCGCGAGCTGGTGTGTCCGGCCCAACAGCGGACTGCAGGGCCGAATCCCCACCCAGCCCGACCGACACAAGCCCTTCTCTAGGCTCGCCCTGGCGGCTCTGTGGTCCCAATGGGCTTGAGGCGCAGATCGACCCACTTCCTGCAAAGCCCCCTGGGATCATCACCATCCTGGCGCGGACGAGCGTGTTGCCGGAGGATGAAAGGGAGGACATCATCCACAGGTTGAAGCGAGGTGAGCCTGTGGATGTTTGAAGGAAGAGTTGGCGATGTGCGAGTTGCTTAGGCATATATTTTTTCTTTACATCGTTCTTTCAGCATGGCCTAACCAACACACAAATAATGGAGGGCCGAGTCATTCTGCACAATCAAAAGGAAATAAATCACAAAAGAAAAAAAAAAGACGTCAAATTAAACTTACCTGACGATCTTCACGGCCCCGCTCGCCAAGATGGCCTCCCGCGCCTCCGCCCACTCTATGCACGCGATCCCGAGGGAAATTTCCCGTTCTGGTAGCTGGATCTCGAGCCGGTGATCCCCAGAAGTCTAGCCCATATCAAAATCTTTCCGAACTGTACATTGTGTCTACAAACTCATTGTGTTAGGGAATGGATAAGGAGATCAGACACGTGAGGTCAACGAATACAAAATTCTGATGAAGATGCGCATGCTGCGTTGCTCGCCTTTTCTGCCCTTCTTTTCTTCTTCTTCCCCGGGCTGAAGAAGTCCTTGCCTCTGCGGCTACAGATTTCTGTGCTCATCTGGGTGCCATCTACTTCTTGGAAATCGAGCTGTTACTAAAACAGCAGCCAAGCCCATGCATAATGCAGCCTAGGAGACAGACGGTCCGGGCCGCCACTATTTCTCCGGATTCGACGTCGATACTTGGCTGTGTCATGCAGTATTCATTCCGTTATGGTCCAAAATGTTGATCAGGAGGATTTCAGACAGAACTGTGCACTTCCTTATCTTTTGACAATGGTAGATTGCGTGTCATGAGGTGCCGCAGCACGCCACTATGACGAGCGGTAACGATCATGATTGTAGTTGATCTTGATGGACTGAGTGAAGCATGTAGTTGTAGGATTCGATGAGACCAATGAGACCATCAGCAGGGCTATTTTGACTGAAAGAGTGAGGTGCGTTGATAGCGAAAGGTTTTTCTAAGGAAGAATCAATGCGAAACCTTTTGCAGCGTCTTCTGCAGGAGCAAAAGCGTCAGCCATTTTCAGAGTGATAAAATTTATTACTCCTCAAGGCGAGCGTTTGCTCATCATGAGTACGGGTGTGCTGCTTAGCCGCAAGGCACTAATAGTGAGATGGGCACAAACGTTCACACTTTACACTTGCCAGAGTGATTGCGGTAGAACATAAACGAGGCTATGTTCATAGCATGAAGCATGAGAGGCATTCGGTGATTATTTGTAGCGTTATCTCTATCAAGAAGATGATGCTAAATTCCAGGATAACTAGTCATTACTTATATCGTTGCCACAATAGATCATGCCGAGCATTACTATGCATAAGTAACTGGCTGTCCTTAGAGTGTTGGCCATCCATCTACCCAGTCGATGACGTTCCATCCCCATTGGTAGTCAGCAACAGCGTATCCAATCGTAGTGTTGACTAGAAGCATGGACGTTAGTATTTCATCAAGTTTGGCTTCCATAGACCGAGGCAAAGGAAAGAAATTAGCTCACCGTATCGGTAATATAGGATGATACCATAGGTGGGATCATCAAAGATACCCTGTGCTCCTGGTCCGTAGACATAATCGTGGCTCTCCAAGATATAGTTGCCACCACCGTCCAGGCAGCTCGTGCCGTTCTCATCCGTATACGGGCCCTGAAGCGACGAGCTCCTGCAGGCTCGAATCTTATACTCGCCTCCGGCCGCTGGCTTGGCCGTGTCATACCTGTTGGCCTGGCCCTCGCTCCAGAACTCGTAATAGTACCCGTCATAGTAGTACGGAAAGCTAGCCTCAACCTGGTGCGTACCCGCTGGCTGGTAGATGACCTGCTCGGCGTCGTCCAGGTCGGCCACCGTCTCTGCGTCCGAGTCAAAGGCCACCAGGAAGATGTTCTCCCAGTAGGAGCCAAACGAGAGGTAGTAAGTATCGTCGGCCAGGATCATCGTTGGGTCGATGGCATTGTAGAGGCTCCCGTTCACTGACTCGACGCCTGTGGAGCCGTGGTCAACCCATGACCCCGCCTCCAAGGTCGTGCTTGTTGCGTAGCCGATGGCCGAGTCCTGGCTGCCGAGGGATGATACACTGTAGTACAGGATATATGTGTCATCAACCTCGATCACCATTGGTGCCTTTTTGATTTATTGTTAGTTGTATCCTTAATGTTTAAGTCAAGAAAAAAAGGCTGTTGATGACGTACCCATAGGCCTTCGCCCTCAACTATATCTATGACACTACCGTTAGGCAGGACATTGCCAACGTTCTCCCAAGGACCTGATATATCCCCTGTTGACTTGTAGATATCAATGTAGGTATCGGTGTTGAAGCGGAAGTAGACCCCGTCAGAAGCACGCTGGATGAGCGCTGGGTCTTGGGCAAAGCAGCTTCCGGTACAGGGCTCAGGATTTGGGTAGCCAAACACCGTGACACTAAAGGCCAGGAGTTGGAGGAGGGCAGTCCGAATAGGCCACATAATAACACCACCGAGCCAGGATAGTCTCAAAATGTGAGAAAGGTTGAGAGGGGGAGGGGGTTCCGGCAGATGTCCGACGTTGATAATGATCTAGCTATACCTGAGGGCACGAGGGCTTCCTTATATACACACAGAAGGAGAGCAACAACTTCCCCTCCCTTCTCTCCCCCACTCGTCGAGATCCTGGGCCATCCGAGCGTCCAGCATTCGTCCCCGGTCATGGCGGTAATTACATTCGGCCCCTTCGAACATATCTGCAGACCGCTATCAAGTACGGTCACGGCGTCGAATAAGAACCATCTGAGGCCTAATAGTTCCCCGCAAAGGGAAGTTAATCAGCGGGTAGACAATATCAGGTGGAAAGCGGCGAAGGACATGCAGACGGGCGGGTCATCTCCTCACACGAGAACCTCTTCCTTGGTAAATCAAGCGGAAGTATTGGCAGGGCCCGTATAGGTTGATGGGTCATGGCACCTGGGTCTGGATTCGTGTCGACATGGGGGAGGGTGAGGGAGGGGGGGTTCCGCTTTCTACTAATAGCACATGAGTGTAGTATTGAACCTACGATACACGGCTTGTGACCTCAGGATATCATTTTTTGAGTGAACAGCAAGGAGTCAGTCTTCCAGTGTTGTGGATTCAAAATGTAATTAATGAACAGTCAGCTTGGTGACGCAGTCGGGTTACAATCTAAACACTACACAAATAGAAGATTTCATCGTGTTCGAGTCTCTGGCGGCATACAACATGACGACTAAGTTCCCTGGAGAAATTTCTTTCCAGTAAATTTGCTGCTTTTCGACCGATATCACTCCATCGAGCCCATGTCCTTTTGAGTGGACCAGTTTCCATTTTCAGACTTATAACAGGCCACGGGTATCGTCGCAACACCCTTTTCAATGATATACGCAAACGCATGGGCGAAAGGCGTGATTATGCACACCAATCGCAGCTTACGTACTTCGACGCTTAGACATCGCCCGCCCGTCGCCTAATGCAAGTCATTGCAGAGCTGCACCCGTGTCGTCACCTGCCTCTTCCTTGATTCGTTCTACACCCTCAGAAAGGAGCCAGCTAGGCCTGCACAGATCTGCATCTCACTGCCGACTCACTGAACAATCCGGAGCTGATGCTACAATTTTCTTTTTTCTTCCCCCAAGGGCTACGTGACCTACGTTACATGTATGTTGGCGATTCAGGTTTGAACAAGTATCTACAGTGGTATTGGGATCACAGGGGAAAAGAGGGAGTAAAAGGTGGCACCCTAGCTGAGTAGGTGTGATCCGTTCACTCCTATATACTGTACCACTGAACTTTTGTTTTGTGGTGTGGCTTGCATTTCGTCGCACGTGGACCGGTGGATCGCCACCTGAGGCGCCCTGCCGACAGACAGAGTCTGACCGAGGTGTGCTAAAACATGCATTCCATCATAGTGCATAAAGGGCAGAATGAGAGCCTGAAGTCTCTTTCATGGCTTGAATGCCCATGAACTGACTCCTCCACCTGTAGATCCGCTCGCGGGGAAGAGGCAGGGTGTGGGTCGAGTCCCTCGTAGAGGAACTATTACATAGTAAGTCCGCAGCGCAACGAGGTTTCTACTGCCAATTTCTGCAAACGTCTATTATGCGCAAAGGCTCTCGGTGGCGCGGTGAAGCCAGAATCCTCAGCTATGATAATGTGAAAGGAGGGAGAAGCGAAATGTTCATCAAGATGGACCACACACCTCATACAGTAACACCACGCTGGGCAAGGGCTGAACAGCCGAGTCGAGCATGGAATTGAAGAACACAATGTCAGCGAATAGGACTGCCACTTCAGAGTGTAGGCCAAGTGAGAAGACCCGATATAGCGTGTGAGGGGAAACCAACGAGATAATTGCCTATCGTCAAGACTGAGCCTTCCTCTCCCATTTGAGACTGCCTACGTGGCATGCTTTCCTTTATCGTCAGGCTAGTATGTTGAATCACTCGTCAGAAAGATAAAGAAGTCCAAGAGGTCTCCAAAGCCATCCTTTCACGAGCAGGTAGTATCAGCAATATATCTCTCTTCGATTTTCGTCTCTTTTCTTTTCTCTTGTGTTCACCATAGTAGAGGAACATTGGGGAAAGTAAGAAGATAAGTGTTCAGTTGGGGAGGCAGGCAAGATAAGCTGCAGATACCCACTGCAGTAATGCTTGTGGAAATCTGCGGGGTTAATTTTGCAGTGTAGTCGCAGTGTCTGACAGTACCCCTCTTCCAATCCAATGAGTGGACAAGTTGACTCCTGCGTCAGCGCATCTGCCTACTCTCAACGCATCCCATTCTGGTTCAATATGCCATGTTTATCATGCAAGTGAGACGAGCTGAACGAGGTCGCAACCTGCGTCAGCAACTTTGTATGGATATAGACCACCTAGCCCCTTAAAAACTTTGCATCTAAAGTCATAGGCATCTAAGCATATTCTTTATCTTTGGTGAAGTTACGAAATGCCCGAGCATTCTACCTGTTTGAAAAAGCCTTGATCAGTCGTGGAATAGCAAGGCTCGGCTTCCTTAGCCATGGGCGATAATAGCCCAAACCCCTCACCCTCTAAGAGACGCAGTTTGTGGAATGAAGGCGATGTTCCAGAGGCGACGTAGGCGGAATTCAAGGAATTGGTTCCATGTTAGTTCCCTAATGAGACTGGACTGTGAAACATTCCGCTGATGATAAACGAATGGGACCCTGATGATATAAAAACACAAGATCGCATCGCTCAAATATTCTGGCCAAAGGACGAGTATTGCGGTATATGGACGAATCCGCCAAATCAGGATTGCCATGCCTCAATGGGAGACCGAGGAACGACGGCATCTGTTTCCTGTCGGGGAAATTTGGTACAGATGAGCCAGTTCCTGGGCGCCGGACGTTCAGGCATGTTTACGATGGATCACACGTCAATTGAAGCGCCTTTCCTTCCAGCAATCAGAGCCACACAGTTGCATGATTTCTCCAGAAACCGTTTGAAGGATCAATATTTCTCATTCGGCCTGCACCTGTCTAGAGACTTCTCTCCGAAGACCAACCCTCCGGTCAATTGAGTCAATTGGAGGTGGCCACGATATGAATGGGAGTCAGGTCAGGTACACATTTCTTGCCAGTGGCTGGTACACGATAACGTCGTACTTCAGCAGCTTGTCTTGAAGAATTTGAGTGATTCTCCAGTCGAGAATTTCCTTTATGAGATCCGTAAGGATATGCTCATACGAGATCTCGACCATGTGAACCTTTGGTCCTTTCTTAATAGAGACGAAAGAGTCGAGATTGGAAAGGATGAGATTGAAGGGAAGGGCTATATTCAGGTGCACGGCCCCAACGGACTCGGCCTGGTCAATGTGCATTTTCTTCATCCGAGTGACCCTGGAAATGCCGATGAAATAGCATATGCTGAAGCACACGCCGTCGTCTCTGTGATGATGCTATCTGTCGATGGCATCGCGAAGACAATCGGTTCAAACGAGGATGAGCCATACACGTTTACTCTTGGAGGAGCGGGCAGCGGCAAAGATATCCACGAGGTAGTTCTCGCCTATAAAATGATCATCACTCCCAAGAGTGAAAAGGAAGCCCACTGGAGGGATTTCCTGATCCCAGCTCAGGCGGCTGATGTTAACGCCATCCTTCGTGAGGAGACCTGCGAACTTTGGAGACAGTCCGACTCTGCATCTTCAGACTCGTCGCTGTACGAGCTCGGAATCTCTATGGTTGACTGGATGAGCACGCACCAACAAATCTAGAGGGAGAGTCTGACGGCAGTCCGAAGGCTGACCGCTCTGGCGCCGCTAGAGAGAATATAGTCGAAGACACACCGGATCTCAATGAGACAGTAACGATTCCGGCTGTCGATGCGAGCCAGGACGCGGCAGCAGTTCTTCCTGAGGGTTCGAAAGACCTCGAACTCGATCACGAAGCCAGCGGAAAATTGAGTGACAAGCCTGCTTTCAGTGCCCCGGTAGGATGCGCTGGAAGCTCTTCTCCTAAGGATTACATCGAGTATCTAACATGGAGACATCTGGAACACATACTTTCAGTCTGCGCTGTTCCATTGTCGATCCCGCCACTCTCCAAGAACTCGAAACAAACGGTCCCGGACGCGCCAACACAGGACGATGCCATCGCTCTTACGTGCGGAGATATGGGCGGACATCGAGTATTAGCTCCTTGGGCCAGTTTGTAAGTACCATGTTGCGTTCGAGTTCAATGTGTCTTTGGACTGACCTTGAGTGTTCAGTTTCGCATTTGACTTTCTCATCAACATATTGCTGCGATTGCAATGCATCAAGCAGACCGACTTTGTCATCTCGTTACAGAAACGGATTCAAGCTGTGTGTCGAGGCCACATGAGGTGGATAGAAAAGACCAGGGAGTCTTGGTATTCGACAGAAGAGACAGGAGAGCCAGAAGATACAGAAGGGATAGAGAGGACGTTCAAGTTTGAAGGCTTCGCAACCCATTACTGGGTAAACGCAAAGATGCTCCCAAGACACTGCCAGCCATTGCGTACCATCACCAACACACCGTTTCAAATCCTCAAGATGACGGCGTACAACCGATTTCTCGAAAAGAACGTTGGCACGACAGCGGAAGAACTTCAGCGCCATCGAAGCCTTCTCAAAAGCGTCTGCTCGCCTTGGATGGTTGAGATGAAAAAGTCAGCTAGGCGGAAGGCGTATGCGTGGAGGCACGGGGTTGATAAGTCAGGACCCACCCTTTCCGATCACCCCCCCATTCCGATCGCCCTGGTCAGCCATATCGCATACCGATATATAGATATATATTCCTGATTTATTCATTCTATTCAGCTACCACGATGCAATCCTCCTCAGCACTAGATAATTCGACATCGCTCTCTCCATTCAGACTATCTGTATCTCTATTGGCCGCATTTTGAGCCCTCTGTATATCCTTGATAGTTGCAAACTTAGAATTCGGGCTGATATCGACCTTTCGTCGTTTTATAGGCCGACAAACCTCAATTTGAGCCTTTAGAGCCTGATTTTCCTCTAGGGCTTTGGCCAACTCGAGATCTCTCTCTGATTAAGCTTTTTCTATTTTTCTGAATAGAAAATACTGTATTAGTGCTATAGAAAGCTGATATCGATTCTATTGCAGATATTAATATAAATCTCTAGCTTTCCTAGGGGTTGAGAATATATTCCTTTGGCTTAAGGAGAGTTTTGGGATAGAAATAAATACTATTGATTATTCTGGGCCTGAATTTGAGTAGATCTGATGATATTATTAACTATTCTCAAGGAGAAGAGGGCTAAGGAATGGCTTGGTGTAAAGAATCCCACACACCAATATCCTATCTTGATGTACTTGTGACTTCTAAGGGTTTATGTTAGCAAATCAGCTCAGAGGAGCTTACCTTTCTATCTCGCAATATCACGACTCCGTGTGGTTGACTTCTTTCGCTTTTGGGGCTATCGTAAGATTGAGTTCCAAACGATACTTAGATTGACGACTAAAGAGCTATAAGAAACTATCTGTTGGCTAAAGATATCCTATCCTTATATATCCGGCTCTTCAGTCCTGGCTCACTTGGCTTATCTAGTGATCCTAGTGATCTCTGGTATACTTCTTGTCTTATTTGTTTGGCGGCTTACCTGGCTCGCCTGGTGATCCAAGTGATCTATCCCTGTAACCCTAACCCTTGCTTATGTAAGCATTTTTCTTGACAGCAGATGTTGGATCTGTGTCCACGTGTTCCGTGCTCCACTGAGCCGGCCTGTTCCAGTGACCTTCCGTTTCCTTGGGTTCATAACATATATGGAAAATATCAAGTCAATTGAAAAAGAACTGATGAAAAAAAGTGAAGATATATAAGGGGGTTTTAAATAGCGGTGTGGCTGACCAGGGCGATCGGAATGGGGGGGTGATCGGAAAGGGTGGGTCCTGACTTATCTACAGGCTTGATGTTCACGTCTGGCTGTGGAGGTGCTTTAAGGAGATCGGAGCCTTACGTACTCGACGAGACTTGGATCGCCAAAAAGCTGGACCGCTTGTTTACGATAACGACGACGACCATGACAATGATGATGATGACGACGATGACGATGAGGATGACGATGACTTTCGACCTCTCGATGTGCAGAGAGGAATATTACGGTGCTTTACAACCGAGAACGACGTTTCACGACAGCGCATGCTTGCCGTAACCAGATCACCGAGAGAAACACGATTTCTGTTTCACGCTCGTGACACTGCGCTCTTCTATGCTCACGACTGGAACTTCTTTCGCTTGGACGAATCTTCTAATGAGCTCTGGGAAAGGACGATCGAGTCGCAGTCTCGCCACGATGAAAATGCCGGTCACAAGTGGGACAAGGTCCTCAGATTCGGGCCGGCTGTTGTTGCCGGCACGCGCAATTTCTCAATCAACAAAAAGAGTGCGAACGACCTCTTGAAAGACTCTTTCAAGGCTATTGTACAGCACAGCGCTCACAATAGTTTCGTTGCTGGGACGATTAAAGCACCATCTTGGACATTCTTATATGTAAGGTCTTGCGTAAAGGAGGGCGGCCAATACTACTACCATGTTGGGTTCGATATTTGTCACATTCTGCTCGCACATGCGAGGGATATCGAAGCCGTATTCAAACAATCGCCTGCAGCCATTACAAGTGAAGCTCCAGCAGAACATATGAGAGGCTCAGCGGATGAGATGGAGAAGACTCGGCCGCAAATTCGGCGGGGACTAAATGATCAAGCATGATCAAGGCTGGAAGAACTCCCTGCCTCGGCCGAAACGGCAAGGGATTGGAGATGAACAGGCCGCAAACAAGCTGGAATTGATATTGAGACTCCTGGACAGCGATGGAGGTCTGGATGGACAGCGCAGCTTGACAATGAGAATGTCGATGCCATTCAACAGCATGATTGACGCCAGCAGTATCAGTCTGCTAGATGAAGAGTGGCTGTACAATTATCCGGACTTCCTCCTGACCAAGAAACTCAACCTCCAGCAACTCCTCAAGTCTGCCAAAGATGAGCACTCATCCGAGTCTACGGTGGAAATGGCCGGCACCATCGTTGGTAATGGATTTCGGGAAATGTCTTTCACACGCGCAGAAAAACTCGCAATGGGTACGTTGCGACCGACACACGATGAGAGTCCAATAACCTTTATAGCAGACATGGCGAAGCAGAAGCACATGGGGAGAAGGCAGAAACCACAACAACATACGTCCCCGTGGTGGAAAAGCCTCAACAATGGAGGGCTATGGCGGAACCTTCATCAAGCGCGGTCTGCAGAAGTCTCCAAGAAGCGCTTCGTGTGGCTGCCGCACGCCGACAAAGAAACATCACTTCTTTGCTGCTTGGGAAGCAGCGACTCAGACAAGCTTGCGATGTCCCTCTTCTTCGACCGACATTCTAGGTATGAGTCATTTGTGGGATGACACGACAATGGTCCTCAATATTTGGCAGACTGAGAACCAAGGTTTTTCGTACTCGCCGACAAGGCGCAGAAACATCATATCGGGCTCCCAACCCTAAGCAGCGCCCCTTTTCCAGGGACCTCTGAGAAGGAAATACGACGTGCCTCGATGGGGTTCCGATTTTATGGCGACTTCTTTGACCGCTACTGGACTTGCCATTTCATTCAATATTTGCCAAGTCTCAAGCTGCATAAGGACAATAAGCACAACGTTATTAACCCTCGCGGGGTTTGAACTTTGATTTTTCTTTAGGTAGCTCCAACAGGCCACAAGATAAGCACTGGTGGCAGCGGAAAGTCCTCGAGCTGCATCTACTGCATCGCATGTTGAATGCTGCTGTCTCCAGCTCGGTGGACATCTTGACGCAGGTCAGGGAAGAGCTTGGAATCGGAGAGAGTGCCATGTCCTTCTCCATCCTGAACAGCCAGGCCCACTCAAGATCCAGACACAACTGGCAGGAGTATGAATATATTCTCTGGGCCGAGGAGGAAGACTTGACTTCTATCCTAAACACACTTGAGAAGTGGAATACCAGGGGGTATGACCGCGGCCCAGAAAAGCCCAGGTGGACGCGGAACGACGAGAGAAAAAACCGAGGGTTCATCAACAAGTTCCGATCACAAGGAGAGAGGCAGGCATGGAATCTCGAGAATCACCGCGACAGCATGAAAAACCTCCGGGAGATTCTCACCACAATCCGGGGAAAGGCCCGGAACGACCTCGAGATCGAACGCGAGGGAAACATTCGATATTTTACGTATGTTACTGTCATCTTTCTGCCTCTGGGCTTCGCATCAAATTTCTACAGCATGAGTGCTCCCCCAGAGAACCAGCTGATCGTCTCGCTGGTCAAATTCGCGGCTGCTGCCTTTTCGGTCATGATTGTATTGCTATTCTGCGCCAAGATGTTCTTCGAGGTGGCCGATGCCATCTTGGGTGGCCTTCAGTCTAGTGTATGGAAGTCTATCCGAGGTAATGTGTGGGCGCCTCTCCAGGACATGAGAAAAATGGCAGCGCGCTCCATCGAGAGTTCCGCGCGTTCCACCAGAAAGAACAGTATGCTGCTGAGCGAAAGTGCCAGTGTCTGCCGGAATAGGTCTACACGACATGGGTCTGACCTCAGTGATGACGATATGACCACCTCTACTGAATCTAAGGGCCCATTGTCGACCTTTTGGTTCTGGCCGATCTACTTTTTCTTTGAGCTGCCAGCTCGCAGGCTGTCCCTGGCCATGGCGGCGCTTGAAAAGAGGCAATTTTCGACAGAAGCGTTTACAAGCATTGCCCTTGTGGTTGTCGACTTACCTGCCTACGGGATATCCTGGATACTGCAGATCATGGTTGTCAATCTTTTGAGCCTGATGAGGATCTTGCGAGGTAAGTCAGCGAGCCTCTCAGTCCTAAACCTTTATGATACCCATTCTGATCAAACCAGAACGCTTTCGACGACCATTCTTCAAGAAAGAAACCCCGAGCTCGAAAAGCGCAAAATCGGGCCCACACATCATTTTCAATTCCCCTTCTGGTTCTACCGACTTACTTACTCTACGTCGAGTCTATGAGATGACGCACCCGCCCGACTATTCGTTCCATTCCGATCACTGGAAGAAAGGCCTAAGAAGAGTCTGGCGCGAGAAAGAGAGGAGCTCCAAGAAGAGCAACCTGACAATGAGGGCAGAAAGCGACGTCAACTGAACAAGAATGTCTCGTGCAGGATATGTGGGCATTGTATGTTGACGAGTAAATATTTCCAGCCGGCAAGCAAAATAGTCTGATACTGAATGGATATCATGTTGAGTGCAGAAAAACAGACAGATCGAAACCGGGAACAGTCTTTGCAAGCTCAGCAACGGTTTCCTCCCACAACCTCCTCTGCGTCGCCTGGCCTTCTTCTGACAGGACAAACTTTGACGGGCTAGCAACTTCTCATCAGCGGCGCGCACTAACACCACACAGGATAGCTTTTATGTGGAATGAACATACCTCGTCAGGCGCTGCTCGCTAAGATACCCGCCCTGGTGATCCTCATGGCGCGTCACGGCGTCCGTCAGCGTGTAGGCGCCCTTCTCGGCGGACCAAGCCAGCAAGTTGATGCCAATTGATTCTATAGCCGTGTCTCCACGGTGCAGGGCCGTGGAGCAGAGGCCCGGGTTGACAAGGTTGA
This sequence comes from Cryphonectria naterciae, assembly GCA_014850475.1. Lineage (NCBI taxonomy): Eukaryota > Fungi > Ascomycota > Sordariomycetes > Diaporthales > Cryphonectriaceae > Cryphonectria > Cryphonectria naterciae. The sequence continues at coordinate 68,948 of JACWST010000086.1, forward strand.
TGACCACCTTGTCGGCGCTGACCTTGGAGGCCAGCTCCCGCACCCAGAGGACGTTCAGGAGCTTGGAGGTGCAGTACCTCTCGTTGCCCCGGGATTTGAACGAGCTCGTCTCGTCCAGACGAGCCAGGATGGACGGAGCCTTTCTCTCTTTGAAGGGCGTCCAGAAGTGGACCTCCGATGTGACGATGAGCATGCGCGAGGGTGCGCCCACCTTCTCTGCAGTGGCCCTGAGGGCCGGCAAGAGGAGCAGGGACAGAGCTGCCGTGCCAAGGTGGTTGACCTAGACGAATTATTAGCATGCATGTATGGTCTGAGAAGAAGGGCTGGTTTTTGTTTTTGTTTCATGACTACGTGCCTGGACGTTCGTCTCATGGCCGCCCTTGGACAGCTGAAACTCGAGGCTCTTCACACCGGCGCACAGGATGACAATGTCGACACGGTCCAGGGAGCGGGCACGCTCGGCAAAGGCGGCCATGCTCTCGGCCGACTCGTAGTCGAGCTCCCAGACCTGCACGTCGCACTCGGGGGCTACCTTGAGGATCTCCTGCCTGGCGGCCTCGCCCTTGGATGCGCTCCTCACGGCGACGATGAGGCGCGACAGCTTGTGCTGGGCCATCTCCTTGGAGGCTTCGAGGCCGAGGCCCACGTTGGCCCCCGTTATGATCATGGTCTTGCCACTGAGATCGACGGATTTGGGTAGTGGCTTTGGTTTGAAGGTGAATTGACGGAGGACGAAGCCAGGTGGGGTGCCCATTTTGTTTGTGTGTACGTGTGTGTGTGTGTGTGTGTGTAAATGTGGATTAGGTGTCTGTAGTCTGTTTTGTCGTATATTGCTTAACTGGGGAGGGGACAGTAGGAACGGATGCGAGTGAGGGTATGTAATGGAAATAGATTCTGATCTCCTCTGGAAAAATCAATACCTGGCGTGGTCTCTACTTTAAGTAGTCCACAACATCTCCAATAGGCACCACGGGACAAGAGCACATCAGCACAAGAGCCAAGATCCCACCATATGATACATGATGACGTGAAAAAGAGGCCACCATTGTGCCGCTCGTCCATGGACCAGTCGGTTGCCAGTGTAACGCACTTGATCTTCGGAGTTATGCATTTGCTTTGGCGCCCGTGCCGAACCACCAATCTGAAGGCAGCCGGCTGGGTGCTGCTCCAAAGGGAGGCTGGCCAGGGAACAAAGCATAATTAGATCTCGGCGTTGTGGCTAGTCAGATTGAATCAATACCAGACAAGTTCAGTCATCGGCTTTGGCGTAAACCGGACTCGTCTTATCCCGTAGGGATTAATGTGGAGTCCCTCGAAATACGGAATCAGCCTGACAACCGTCCAAGACCGTTGACGTTTTTCAGGCAACCTTTAGATTAGGCATTTATTCAAACATATATATCGAGAAGTACGTATGCGTTCGTGCACAGCCTCAAGACCTTGGAAGCGATTGAGAAGGTGATAGGATGCATCTCGGAAAGGCCGGAAGAGTGCGCAAGACGTACTCGGCCTTCGTTGCAGTCAATCATGCTCGGTGTAATGTTGCCCTAATAATTCATTACTTATCCTATGTCATCCAGTCAAGAAACTCTACTAATTCCATGATTTTTTGTCTACTTACTTGAGAATCTGGACAGCTGCATGTAAGCGATGATCCTTTGATGTGCGGTAGATGGGAGCTTTCGCCCTTGCGCCCTTTACATTTTCATTTTCATTCCTCCTTTCTCTTTTGAGGCGAAGGAGTTAACAGTGCAGAGTTGGAATTAAGAATTAAATAAATACTTTTCTTACTATGACTTACCAAATATTTGCTGTACAGTATAAGAAAGTACTCTTAACCAAAGCGCAGCAAACCCCTGACGTAGACGCGCCCCCACCGAAGGCGGGACGTACAGCAGACGTGGGCCCCTTGTCGGCGTGGCATCTGACGAGGAACTGCAGCTTTTTTGTTCAACGGGTCCAAATGTCAGGTCCTCTCTTCTCCCCTTTCTCAACACCACGAAAAAGAAAAAAAAGCGTCAACCAATTCCCTCCCTTCTCCCTTCTCAACTGCCAATTCTGGTTTCCCAATTGGCAATGATGGGCCCTGTAGCTGCTGCTCGGCCCATCCTGCGGCCTGGGTCGACATTTTTAATAAAGCAGCTCAGCGGCCCAGCATTAATACAGTCGAGACCGATTCCAGCGACGATGAGCTTCTCGAGCTTCAACAGGCCACCAAGGCAGCTGTCCGTATGCCTACGATGCAGGCTACAGACTCAGCCCCGCCATTACTCGACCAATCCGCCCAGTTCGAGCTCCCCTGAACATCGAAGGAATCCAGAAGAAGCTGTCAAAGACCCTTCTTCCCTCGACGCCTCCTCGCCCTCGCCGTCCTCCTCGTCCCCGTCCCCGTCCCCGTCCTCCTCTACTTCGTCCCCACAAGAAGAAGCATCAGCAGCAAAAGCAACAGCAACGACCCCCGAGCTCCCCTCCCAGGCCGACTCCCGCCGCTCCCCCCTCTCCCACTCCTTCTCCGCCTTCATGGACAACCTACAATCGCGCGCCTTCGTCGCCTCGCAGACCCTCAACGACCTGACGGGCTACTCAGCCATCGAGTCCATCAAGGCAGCCAACGCCCGCCTCGAGGCCGGCCTCGCCACCGCCCAGGACACCCTGCGCGGCGCCCGCGCCCACTACAAGGCCGTCAACGCCCGCCGCGCCGCCACCCAGCGCGAGGTGACGGCCCTGCTGGCCCGCAAGGACACCTGGACCCCGCTCGACCTGGAGCGCTTCACCACGCTGTACCGGCAGGACCACGAGCTCGAGGCCGCCGTCGCCGAAGCGGGCGCCGACCTGACAGAGGCCGAGGCCGAGGAGGCCCGCCTGAGCCAGAGCCTCAACAGCGGCATCCTGCGCCGCTACCACGAGGAGCAGATCTGGAGCGACCGCATCCGCCGCCAGAGCACCTGGGGCACCTGGGGCCTCATGGGCGTCAACGTCCTGCTGTTCCTCGTCCTGCAGTTCGTCGCTGAGCCGTGGAAACGCAATCGCCTGATGAAGGGCATCGCCGCCGAGGAGAAGGCGGCGCTCGAGGCCGTGCGGAGGGAGCTGGAGGAGGTGAGGGGCTTCCTGACCAGGAGGAATGAGCAGGAAGAGGAGGAGCAGGTTGCTGCTGCTGCTGCTGCTGCTGCCGCCGCAGCTGCGGCGACTATTACTACAGAAGGTGAGGCTATAGCGCCCGAGTCCATCGTCGAGGATGCTGGGGTAGAGGCTGCCCCTGTGTCATCTCTGCCCAGGGAGACAGTAGAAACGACCCCGGTGCCAGAGGCTGTGTCGTGGAAAGAATTCCTCCTGGACCCGAGCCTGTGGAGGCCAGCGCTGGAGGATCTGTACAGCGAGAGGAGAATAGACCTGCGCATGAGGGACGCGAGCATCATCGCGTTAGAAGGTGCCGTGACTGGAGCAGCTATTGTCGCCAGCGTGGCCTTGATGACTGTGCGCCGAGCTTGATCTAAACTATCGTGTATCAAAAAAGAGGCACTGGCCATCTCGATTAGAAGCTGTCCGCATTATGTAGACCAATGTATACAATGCACCTTCAGGGTGGACCCCTACTATGATAATACAGCACGCTTCACTGGGACTGATTTCTCGCTCTCGCGGTCTATTGAAGAATAAAAAAGATAAAAAGATAAAAATAACTATATTGCCCTTGCCTGCGGCTGTCGCGCCTCGTCTCCCCGTCACATCATTTATACAGCATCTTAACACATCCAAACACGGGCATTTTTTTATTTATCTGGTTGCTGCAACAGGCGACTCAGAAACGCAAAGACTGAGTGAGCCGAGAGACATCGGCAGGTCAATCGAGAAATGACAAGTTGCTCCTTCTGACATCTTTTATTAGGCATACGATTAGAGCCTCATTTCAAAGAGATGAAGCAGTAGCCCGGTTTCCTCCAACGAGCCCTTGAGACGAGCAATCCCTCGGCATTGTAGGCACGTAAGGATCCTTGTCCAGGAAGCTGCTCTTTATCTTTCCGCCCAGCCGTCGGCTTCGGGCTGGTGTTCCTAATCACTACTCGAAGTCGGCAGTGTAGGAGAAGCCACGGAACTCCTCCTGCATAGCTTGCGATAGGACTGCATCTCATGTTAGTCGCCAGGTCATTGAATCCAAGGGATGAAGAGAGATGGGAAGACATACCTGATTGAACAGGGGTGAGCACCGGCGTGACGCTGGTGAACTCGGAATCGAAATTGCTGGTATCGGTTGCATTCTTGATCTGGGGCATGAAGGGCGGTGCCACCTTCTTGTGGTATATGTCATCCCAGTTGATGTTGCGGAAGAAAGGTTGGCTCATGACCTCCTGAGCATCGGTCGGGCCGCTTCCCAGGCGCTGGTCCGGCTCCCGGGTCAGCAGCTTCTGCAGGATCGAGACCGAGTCCCGCGGCATGTGAATCGGGTACAGAGGCTCGTCAGCCAGGATTGCGTCGTAGATTTCGTCTTCATCCTCGCCTCGGAACGGAGACTGTTGCAGCAGCATTTGGTAGATGAGGACACCAAAAGCCCACCAGTCAACAGCGCGTCCATATTTCTTGTCCAGCAGAATCTATGCAAGAGTTAGTATGCATGATCGGATAGGATTTACACAGGCAGTATATCTTTTCGTTTTATCTCACCTCAGGCGCCATAAACTCGGGAGTACCGCAGAAAGTACTCGTCGTCGATCCATACCACATGTCTTCCTTGCATAGACCGTAGTCTGCAATCTTGACGTGGCCGTCAAGTGACAAAAGAATATTGTCGAGTTTCAAATCTCGATAAATAACACCATTCTCGTGGAAATATTTGAGCGCCAGGCAGACCTCGGCGGCGTAGAATCTGAACTGAAGTTAGTACTGTGCTGCGGAGACGGGGAGTGTCGTCAACAACTTACTGGGCACGCTTCGTTCCGAACTGGCCACGCTGGATGTGAAGCATCAGATCACCACCACTGACGTACTCCATCACAAAGTACACTCGGGTCTCCGTCTGGAAACAGGCGTGCAGGTTGGTCAGGAAGGGGTGTCGCTCTCGGTTCGCGATCAAGAAGACCCTCTTCTCAGATCGAATGCTCTCGACCTCGTCGTTCTCGATGATAAACTCCTTCTTGAGGACCTTGATGGCGTAGAGCTTCCGGGATCGCTTTGTCTCGGCCAGCATGACTTTTCCAAAGTTGCCCTTTCCGAGCACAGCGAGGAAGTTGAAGTGATCCAAGCCAATACGCATACCGGTGCCTGGATCGGTGGCCGAAGGCAGGGGCTTCTTTCCAGACGCAGACAAGGCCGAAGAGGAGGTAGTCGGTGAAGGGGCTGCAGGTTCTGGCTGTGGCTTAGGCTGAGACATCGGCGCAGGCATAATTTGCTGGTAGGACTGCTGCTGCTGTATTGGTGGAGGCTGGACCGGTCGGGCCTGCGGCATAGGCTGGCCGTACTGTTGGTTGTTCACGTTGGCGTAATCAGCCGGGTTGTACTTTCGTTGCTGAGTTGGACTGCCGTATTGTTGAGATGCATAAGGATCCTCCTGCGCCTGGTCGGGCCTGGGGAACGAGTCCTGGCGGGCCATGTAGTCTTGCTGTCCTCCCTGCTGCGGCCTTGGTGACTGGGTGCCTACTGCTCCACTCATCGCCATCGTTGCTGCAGCCGCCGCATCCGATGAAGCCGAACTTCGACCGCCTTGTTGGAGTTCTGGGGACGGCTGACCGTATGTCCTTCTTGCCGCCTCGGTAGCCTGTGGAGAGGGCTGGGTGTACGAGTTCATGCTGGTGCGATCGTAGAAGGTGGAGGACTGAGAGCTTGGTGGGCTGCCGGCGCTTGAGCGCAGCGTCCTCTCGCTCAGCGACGTCTTCTGGGACTGTCGCTGCCTCTGGGTCCTCATACCTTCAAGGATCTTATTTGCATTGACCATAGACATGCCGCAGAAATCAGGAACCAGATGCACGCATTGAGCGTGGGCGGTGAGACCACATTCAGAGCACTTTCTGCAGTTCTTCTTACCAAAGGGCAGCAGAGACCCACAGTGACAGCACCAGTTTGCTGTGAGATTCGAGAAGGTCTGGAACCTGTGAGGGATCCTGTGGTTGATCTTCTCTTCGTCGGGATCGGTCTCAGCATTGGATTTGCTGATACACTTGGTGACGACGTTTGTGTAGCACTTCGTATGGCAGGTGTACTTGCAATCCTCACACTGCATGCCGGCAGAGTACTTGAGAAAATCGCCACAGAAGGCGCAGCGCATGATGTTGTAGAACTGCCGCTGTACAAACTTGTGCCCGTAAATGTCGTGGACTTCTTCTTTGCGTTGGCGCACAGCGCCCTTCCGCCCGAGACCGGCATCGAACTTCTGCATGTTGTTTGTCTGCTTGATAAAGTTCAGACTCAGCTGGATCTGGCCGGTAGGCTCCAGGTTGAACCAGCCGTCGATAGGCTGGTTCACCTGGGGCTGGGCTTGCGGTGGTGGGTAGGTAGGCTGAGGGCTCTGGTATCCGGGGGAGGTGGGTGGGGGACCGAACTGCGGCTGTGGCTGTTGTTGCTGTGGGTTCATGGGGAACTGTGAAGGGCCCCGCGAGTTAGCCATCCTGTCGGCGGAAACCCATCCCGAGTTGTTGATCTCCGCCTCGATCCTCTTTCTGCGCAGCTCTTCAGCTATATCCGAGATGCGGACCCAGAGCAGCCCAATAGGGAGGGCGTGCTCGCCAGGCTTGTCGTAGACCGTGAGCTCGATCTCGTTCGCCTTGTCGACCTCGATGGTGTGGTACTCGGCTTCCCACCTGTCGTTCTTGGTGGCCCGTGTTCGTGCCATGACTTGGTCTTCGACCTTAACAGCGACAAAGGTATCGGCAGTCCGACTAAAACGTCCTGTAGGCGCATGGTCGACGTCCTTCACAGCGACGACCCGGATCGAGAGCTGACCGGATAGAGGTTTTCGCAGATTCGGCATGTTGATACTATCGTCTGCAGACCACCATGTTAGTGAGACACATTCCTGGTGCGTGATGCTTGCTCTCTCTCTCTCTCCACTACGCACCATCGGCATTATCGGCGCTATCGACATCCACATGTAGCTCTTCGTAGCGCTTGAGGGCCTGTTTCAGGAGTGTGATCTTCTGCCTGCTCTCGACCTTTCTGGCGGCAGCATCGGCGCGACTTTTCTTATCACCCTCCATCTGGTACAGCTGGACCATCTTCTCGACACCCTTGAGATACTGCTCTTCGACGTTGAGCTTGAACTGGATCTGAGACAGCATGAGCTGGATGCGGGGGCCGAGGTAGGGCGTATCGTATTTGATCAAATCTGATGACGAGAATCATGTCAGTTCTCTGTCTCTCTCTATTCCTCTACTCCTTGTCACTTTCTCTCTCTTTCTTGACTCACGCTCCCAGAACTGTGGGCAGCAAGCAGGTGATGAAGTCAGGAACCGTACCGAGCTTCGTAAAGTTGGGCCGTGGCTTGGGCGTAGAGCCAGGGCCAGGTTGGGCAAAGGGCCCACGAGGAGGCATCAGGTCAGTTCCGCCGATCTGACTGTACTGAGGATCGCCTCCCGATGTTGCCATGCCGGATGCATCTTTGGGTGGAGGCATAGGAGGACCATCAGAATCATTGCGTGAGCCATGTGGCCGTGAGGAGGAGGAGCCCGGGGATCCTATGCTCATGTCGCCCATGCCCCGGCGCAGCTGCAGCTCCTTGAGCTTCTCCTCGAAGAACTCGAGGTTCCGCTTGCCCTCGCGCATCTGGTTGTCGAGCTTGGACCGGACCTGGTCATTGTTGGTCTGCTGGCGCATGAGATTGGCGGCCTGGATCAGAGCCTTCTCGCGCTCGATCTTCTTATAGATGTCCATCATCTTGTCTTCTTCGCCGCTCATGGTGGGCAGTATTGGGGGTCTGCGCGGACGGAGCGCGCAGAGAAAGAGAAGGGGGGGGGTTGTTGAAGAAGAGTGGGTGCAGCAACGGTGTGGGATGGGAGAGAGGGAACCTAAAGGTTTTGGGTTCGGGTCGTATCGCGTCAGGCGACACACCTTCCAGTGGTGAGTGAAGAGAGGATTGTCACGGGCCAGGCAGGGCAGTGCAAGGTGTCTCTTGTGCACTCGCAATCTGCACCAGATTGATCGAGTGCTGGTGAAATCGCGACGTGGGCTTGGCCTGACCTGACCTGACTGGCAGTTCGCGGAGCGGTTTGCAGCTTCTTGGGGGAGGATCGGTCGAGTTGGGCCCCGGTATCCGCAGGGTATGAAAGAAGGACCCACGAGTCGTTCAGAAGGCTAGGACTCCACTGCTAAGTCCTAGTTCCTGGCTCGGCTTTCTTCTGCAGCGCAGCCACTGTCACTGCCACCTCCACAGGCCGTTTGCTCTGTTGGGCTTCAACTTTTGTAGATCAGATCAGCCCAACCGGCGGACTGAGCTGAAAAGAAATTTCCACGACGAGCAGGCAGGCCTCTCTCTCTCTCTCACACACAGCGGAGAGCGTCTTGTCTTCCCGTCGACTGGATTAATTGAATGTCAGAATGCCCGTGTGGCAAGGTGATCATGACAGGAGGTGATGAGTCGGTGGGTGATGGGGTTCTTGTTTGTTTGGTGGTAGGAGGGAGGGGGGAAATGTCGTCAGCGAGGGTGGGTTGTGTTTGGGGGGGGGGGGGGGCGTTGTGTATCCGTGTTTGTGGTAGAGGAGATTGAGAGCAGCATCGAAAATGGCGGGGCTTTTTTTTGTGTTTCGCATTCGGCACAGCAATCGCGGATGCTGGGGGGTTCAAGAGGAGAGGGGGCGGGGGGGGGGGTGAAGCAGTCAGTGGTGTCACCCCTCACTTGTGCTCTGCTGGGCTCTTCACAGCGGGTGTGTTATCGCTGGTCTCGTCACTATGGGCTGTCCCTGTCACTGGAGGTATACTACCTGCAGAAGATCAGACCAATCAGGTCTAGCCTACTGGCCCAGACCTACAGGATGAGGAGATAAGTCCTTAGTGTGTACCACAACACGCGTTCAGGCGTTGTGGGGCAACCACAACGGTCAACCGTCCCTTAGTCCTGCAACTTCTCTAATGATTTAGTACAGTATTATAGCTAACTTTCATGACGAGAGAAGCAGGCAAGAAGAGGGGTTACACGTGCATGTTGAAGCAACTTCGGAAAAGAGGTTCATGCTTGAAGACTTCTTGCGAGCTCATGAATTTGTTGGCACCAGAACCGACTGGCTTAGTGCAGCCAGTAATGAGTGGGTTGAGGTATAGTAATTATTGGCAGACCGTCGCGGGACATCTCAGCATTGCTATTAAATTTCCATGTGCGGAACCCCCTCATCTCTCCTGGCCAGCTCATCAAATTCGTCGTCACAGCTCTTCTAGCGCTTCAAGACTATTAGGTACGTCAGCAAAAAACAGGTGTTCAACTATCGCCATTTAATAGTATCCTGCTGAGTCGTGTAGTGGTTATACCCATTCTTCTTTAGTGAGCACTATGGCTTAGTTGTGGACGCTTCGTCACTGACTTTCGTGACTTGTAAATGGCCTCCTTAGTATGTCTAAAGTACTTACTTAGGCAAGTATTCACTATGCTAGTAAAGGCTTAGTATATTCAGAGGGCATCGAGGGGCCGTCTAACCCCGCGAGTCTAGACTTTCATCCTCTTCAAACCATCTTGCACCGCCACTAGCAATAATAGCAGGACATTGTTGAACGGTAATAACTATGTGGGCATGAGCAGCTATGAAGTAATTCTTGGATAATAAGTATTCTTCTTCAATCTTCAATTTTGTTGCCGGGCCCTGGTCCGTTTTGGATGGATCCCTCCACAACCTTACCTGGGATTCACTACCGGAACAAATCAATGCACAATGAATTGGCATCGATGGCACTCCAGGGTGCAAATTCGTGCAAGCGGAAATCTTCACTCGAGTAAGATATGCGAGGGCCATCACGGCCAAGGGTTCAAGACGTGACTCGAGACAGGGTAAGCCTCATTTATATGGCTGATGGCCCTGCTGGAACGGGTGTGCCGCGGAGCTTTGCTGTGCTGTGCAAGTTGTCCCTCGAAGCTCAGTGTCATACCAAACAGCGCAGTCTTATAAGGCCTCTGAAGGCTTGCTTGGCCGGAGCTGCTAAGCAGGGCTTTTTCATGTTTTCTTCTTCTTCAATAGGGGAGGGGAGGGAGAGGAGAGAAAGAAAGATGAAAAGAAAGCAGCAGAAGTGGTCAAGAACACCTTTTTCATTAATGGGAAAGAGAATATTGTGAGTTACTTATCAATTGATGTATCACCCATAGAGTAAACAGTAATATCCCACCAATCTCGCCATAGTATTTTGAACACTGAATTGTGTCGTTTTGAGTGCTCTCATGCCCGCTCGACTGGTGACAAGAGGAAGTCTGGTTACAATTGCAGGACTTGAAATGGTTGCCACAGAGCTTAGATGTCCTCACACAAAGACACGAGCTAGTCAGCTTCAATTATAGCATCCATGCAGGAGGAGGTCTCTTGTCATATTGATGAAGGGCGAGTGTTTGGAATCGAGCCTGCAGCCTATGGGCCCCCACCAAAACTGGGTGCCATTTGCCAGGCACGGCGGAAGCACCGGAGGTTTAAGATGGCGTGTTCCGATCCTATCCCCCCGCCAGATGCTGCTGTCAGTCCGGGTCTAAGCCTCTTCGAGTTCTTCTTGACATGCAATACATTTATCACTCCACTAATAATTATATCGCAGCGCATAACACAACCCCGCGGTTGTCGCTTACGTAGCCAGGGCGGATGGCAAGGGGTTTGCAAAGACCGATTCTCAGCACTAAGTAGTGTATATAATTATTGAGAAGCCCGGGTCGATCGACGTCTTCATCTTGGTCCTGTTCTGATTAATATTTTCTTGATGGGATGAGCACGAAGAAAGCCTCGAGCCCCCCCCCCCCTCTCCTCAGAATCGCCTCCATCACATCACAGCTAAAATATCACCTTTCAAGGACAGCAAACAAGACAAAGGGGAAGGAAGAAAATAAGACGATAAAAACTTAGCTGCAGGACTAGGTGCAAGGTTAATAAACATGGCGGGGCACATCGATGTTCACTTCCATGCTCTTCCTCCGGCCTACAAGGCTGCCGTAGCGGCACATGGAGGTGACCCTTCTGGTTTCCCAGAGCCAGACTGGTCGCCAGAAGCAGCTCTGAAGTCGATGGAGGCCGTTGGGTCCTCATTTGGTAATTACATACCTTGAGTTCCATCATCAAATTCGTCCCGTTGATATCAGTCACATTTGCAGCTAACAACAAACTATTTACTGAAAAGGAATTTTCTCGGTCTCCTCGCCAGGAGTCCCCATCACCGGTGCGGGCGAGGAAGGGCGGAAGCTCACCCGGGAGCTTAACACGTACCTGGGCGATCTGTCCAGCAAGAGCGAAGGTCCCTTGGCCGGTAAATTCGGCTTCTTTGGTGTTCTTCCCAGCTGGGAGGACGTCGAGGGCACCGTCGCCGAGATTGACTTCCTCTTCGGCGAGCAGAAACTCTGCGCCGGCGTGGGCATGTACACAACTTACGGCGGCAAGCTGCCAGGCCACCCGACCTTCAAACCCATCTGGGAGAAGTTACAGTCGCACAAGGCCCTCGTCCACCTGCACCCGACCAACGTCGAGATCACGCCCCGTTTTATCGGCGGCTTTCTCCCGCAACCCATTGTGGACTACCCGCAGGACACAACCCGGGCGGCAGTTGATCTCATCGTCACAGGCACGGTGCGCGCGTACCCAGACGTCGATATTATCCTTTCACACGCCGGCGGCACGCTCCCTTTTGTTGGGCCCCGCGCGCTCGGGTCCTTGTCTATCCCGCCCATCGCGGCACGGGCCAGCGTCACGTACGAGCAGGGCCTCGAGGACGCCGCGCGGTTCTACTACGACATCGCCCTAAGCACGAGCCCGTCGCAGCTCAACGCGCTTCTAGACTTTTTGCCCGACAAGTCGCATATCCTGTTTGGCAGTGACTTCCCTTATGCGCCGATGCCTGCCATCCTGCAGGTGGTGCACGGGTATAAGACGTTCCTGGAGAAGAGCCCCCGGGCTGAGGTCCTGAGGCCTGAGGCGTTGAGAAGCAATGCGCTTGCGTTGTTGAATAAGCACTCGCAGGGGAGGGTCTTTGAGTAACTGGACAATTCCACACGGGATTCTAGCCCAAGAGATGAGAAAGATGGCATAGGGCTTTCCATAAATGCTGATCCGAGGACCCAAAGATCATAGTCTGTGTATTGGAAAGTTCTGAGTCTGAAATTTGCAGCGCAGTAGTCGTGTTGCTGCAATTGTAGAGATTTGAAATGTGGAATGTGGAATGCCTGGTGTCGGATTTGCCTTTTCTCAGTCTCTCTGCTTTCAATAGTATACTGAGTTAATCAGAACATCAAAGACGAACCAGCGTGGCCGATTGAATCTTCTTCGGCTAAATAATCATTAATATCTACTTGAGTAGATGATCTGGGGTGGTACACGACCAAGAGAGAATATTGCTGTGGTTGCAGTAATTTTTCACTTTGGATGGTAATCATCCTTTACTGTAGTTCAATGCAGCATCACCTCATCTTTTACCTTTTACCTTTTCGATATTGTCTGAATAATCTAGAATAATATGAATGCAGAAATAGGTAATGTTTCTAATTGAGAGAATTAAAGGAGAAAAACAAAAAGAAACGGAAGTACAAAGTAAGACTCTGAAAGCGAAGAGAAACCCCCCCTCCCCTTCAACTTCCTTCTTTTCCCCGAGAGATGAGGAAAAAGACAAGATACTAATGGAGAAAAGATAAAGTAAGGGAGACTTAACATAAGAGAATGGAAAGAAAGAGAATGCAATTTTTATGAAGACAGCCTCATGAACTGGGCGCTATAGAAGTACTACTATGTGAGCTGAGAAGCAATATATGTATATGCCATCTCTTGCGGTTTTGTCATTCTTTCTTGGGCTCAATATGACACAGTCCACAGCAGGCTGTGGATCCAACCATCTACAATATAAGCCCGCGGCGGTTGAAGGCCGCTGAATAAGCGGCTTGAGCGTAGGACTCCTCATCGGGGCCGAAGGATTCTGTATGCACTCCTTTTCCCACTGCGCATAAAGGACAGCACACGGTAGCAGGGCCAGAAACTCCATGGGGCGCTTTGTAAGCGGCTCTCAGGTAGTTTTTTCTCGTAGCAGTTTCTGGAAAGTCTTCTGCTCGTCTTTTTCTATTCGCAGAATCAAAATCCGCCCCGGCATGACACCTCGATTCCAGTTAGGAAGCATGAAAACCAGCGCGACCACAAGAAGACAAGCCTGTGATGCTTGTCACAAGCGTAAAGTCAGCCCAGGGCCCCCGCCGGTGTAGTTTTAATGATGAAATACTGGGGTCTTACAAATTCCAAATAGATACAGTGTATCGCAAAAGGCAACAATTGTGATTGGTGCTTTCACCATGGCATCACATGTACCTTTGGGCGGCCCTCGCGTGGCAGAAAGCGACAAAAAGAGCATGTGTAAGTGCCCAGGTTACCCAACGCATAAAGTGTGCTGGCCCCTGCTGTGGCGCTATGTCATCATCTTGTTCCCTCCTGGATACATCTTTCTAATATCAGTGCGCGGTCCTTTTTACAGAGCAGGAGGCCAGTACTCAAATGCAGCTACCATATCAGATCAGCCGAGGGAGCGCACATCAAGTACCAGCTCGCAGGAAACAACTCAGAAGAACCCGGTGTCATCGAAAGGAATTCACTTCGCAGGGCACCACCTTGGCGAGCTGAATTCATACAATGGCGTGCCCATATTCTCTGATGAGGGTCGAGAGTGGATTCGAAGTCGAATCGGTGAAGATCACGTTTTCCATTCCGTACTAATACATGGGGCACCATGGCAGAATGAAGAGGAACCAAGCCAATCGAGTACGAATACTGTATCAGCCTCACATAGCGTTGACCTCCCCGGGAGGAACGTTGTATTCGGCCACCTAGAGATATTCAGGGGTGCACCATTCCGACTGGCTTTCCCCTTCGTCGACGATGTCCTGTTTGAAAAGACCATTGAGCAGGCGTACAGTGGCTGCGCTGTTGCCAAGGCATCCGTATTTGCTTTCCTGTCTGTCATCTCGCCGAAGGCTCTGCATGACAGCACTACATATGTATCAAGTGCACGGGAATTGATGCTGCCGCTCTTCCTCGAGACCAGTATTACCGCCTTGCAGACCTGGTTCATGCTGGTGAGTTTCAGGCACCAATATCACGTTCCAACAACCCTCTTCAAAGTATATGCAATCTAATAACAACACTCGCCCAAAGTTCGTATATCATTTTTTCGCAGGCTGGACGCGACAGAGCATGATGTATCTTGCCCTTGCATGCCGAGTGCTCTTTTCCTTAGGAGCCCACCGCCGGGAAAACCGGACAAACATGAGCCAAAGAGAACTGAGTCAGATGCGCAAGCTCTTCTGGCTCTGCTACACATTCGACAAACACGTGGCGTTCCGTACCAGCCAACCCCCCTGCATTGACGACAGCCACTGCGATCTCTCCTTACCTGCCGGCTACGGCTCTTTCAACCAGGACCTCGACGACGGCCTGAGCCACCTTCCCGGCGACCTGAGGCTGACCATCATCAAGTCCAAGGCTTATCAGCTGCTGTACTCGGCCGAGACGCGGCAAAAGTCTGACGCCGAGCTCCTGAGGGACGTCCGCGAGCTCGACGACGAGCTCGAGACCTGGCGGCTGTCATTCCCAGCCGATATCCGACCCGGCCTCTCAGCAACAGACAAGACCGCTCTGGAAAGCTTCCCAGCCATGCAGCAAGTACATCTCATCATGGTGCACTTCGAGTACCAACATCTGCTTGCCACTATCCATCGTGCGACGGGACGCTGCCGCGCTTCGGCCACTGGAGCGCCTGATTACATGAAAGGCGTCAGCTCGAGCCATGCACTAGCCCTCGAGGCCAGCCGCGCCTGTCTATGGCACCTGCACACGGCAGCTTCTGTCCTCGACGGGCCAACTTATTGGTCAGTATCTCCTTTTTTTTGAAGCGTGCTCGGCTCGTATACTTGATGATAATGTAATTATTTAACGGCAGAGCCTCGCAGGATTATCATCTTCTATCCCATCTCTGCAGTTTTGAACATCTTCTGCGGCATATTGCTCGATCCGTGCCACTCGCGCACTGAGGAGGATCTCTCTCTGCTTAAAACCCTGCCTGACATTATGAGTGTCGTGTGGACACGCCAATATCTTTCGTTCGAAAAATCGGCGCTGGACTCAAGTAAGGTTGAGACTTTTGTCAAAGAGGTGATCCGGCTGAGTGAGCTTGCGATCACAAGGACAACCTCCAAGTAATAACCTACACAAACAAGTAAAATAAGATGGTTGCTCACTACATTTTGTATATATGAAAAGGACAGAGAGAAGAAAAATGACACGAAAAGAAACCTTCTAAACGAAATCGCATCCATCAAAAAGCCAATACGGGGAACTGCTGATGACCTAGTGATACACAAACTAATTGGGAAAGAAGAAGAGAAAAGAAAGAAAAAAAGCCCAAAACGAGGCCAGCATCCCGATATCAACCACCACTGCGCTGTCTGTCTCTCTTTTATGCAACGAATCTAGCACTCTCTTCGAGAGGCTCTCCGAGCTCTATCGCCTCGTTCTTGGGCCGCGAGCGCTGGGAAGAGAAACCTGTAGTCTTCCACTCTTCCCTGAAGATGGGCCCCGGGTGGAAGACAGTGAGCAACAACGCAGCAAGCGCAATCATCATGCCGTCAAGTACCATAAATAGCACTTCAGCATCATTTTCCTGCGCCGAGAACCCGTTTCTGAGCTCAACAACTCGGTACACTGATCGTATGAGGATGAGGACCGCAGCGCTGAAACAAGCTAGAGCAGGGTCAGGACAATGATTGAAAACAAAATGTCCTCGCCAAGAATGACGGATTCAGCTCTGGCAATCAGGAATAATAGAACTAACCAATGACAAAATACTTGAACAGCGTTCCCTCTCGAATATGCGCATAGCGCGCACTCCAGCTAGTCCGATATCGAAACAAGCGGACGAACAGGTCCAGAGACAGGAGGATGAAGATAGCCAGGCTGGCTACCTGCAGTCCAAGTCCTGCTCTGAGAACCGTCAAGGCATGTTGCAGCTCCGTAGCTGTGATGTCGGACACTTGCGTCCAGCCTGCCCCGCCAGCCTGCAGCAGGAGACATGCGATGTCCATTGTTACAAAGATGACGGTGTAGGCTTTGTACGGGATGCGTGATAGCTCAGAGCCGTATACCAGAACGATTCGCCCGTAGGATAAGTAGATCGTGAAACATAGGAAGGCTGGTGCGATGGTGAGGACGACTATGTATCTGCAGAGGAAAAGCAGCATAATCAGTATCTGAGCCCTCGAACAAAGAACTCATATATGACACTTACATCATGAAAGACTTGGTATCAAAAGGATTATTGTGCAGTTTGGCACGAGCGATATAGCCAATGATCTCTGAGGCGAGTCCGAATATCTGACCGGCGAAGTAGCTCCAAGTTCCATACTTGAAGGAAAGGATGGCCTGAGCGACGATGAGAATCCCAAACCAAGATGCGAGAAAGACATTCCCTCCTAGGTTGGGCATATATCCCAATGCTGATACAGATATTGGGCATGTTGTGACGGTGCAGTTGCTGGTGTCCATTGAGACTGGTGCCTTTAGGACAAGGGGAAACGAAACTGTAAGTGAAGGGAGAAACAAGATACGAAGGCAATGCGATGAAAAAGTGAAGAAAGATTTCTAGATCAGAAACACCCAATAAATAGGGAAATAATCATGGCTTATAAGAGAAGGGGATCATGGAAGCTGCCCTCTTAATAAGCGGCATACACGAATAAGTGACTAAGCGGCAAATGAGACCTCGCAGGCGAGATATCCCAATAAGAAAACTGACTCCCTTGTAAAAGAAGGATGCAAGCGCATACAACAGCGCCCCCCCCCCCCCCCCCCCCCACAAAGAGTGACAGAGCCCTGCAGATAGCATGCTACAATGCAGTTCCAAGCCATACATGTAAGCTAGGAGTCCAAGTTGATTTTGTAAATTAGACTGTGACTGTACTCACTGACCATACACATCATAATGGACCCAATGACCAACGCAAGCATTTTGTAACCAAAAAAAAAAGTATATGCCTACCTGTAGCGCTTTACCTGAGGCAGCGTGGACTACAGATGAGACGGTGACTAAAGAGCTTAACTCCTGGTCTATATCCTAAACTCGGTATGCAATGACCTAAAATGGGCATAATCTGATTATTATGCATCCCATACATTATACAGTTGCATCAAGTCTTCAACATCGTGATCTTCATATGAGTGATCCATCTTGTCGTGTCGCCAGATGTTTACCTTGATGCCATCAGCCCCCCGTCTCAGCCTTCTCCACGAGTATTACATTCTCACTCGTCCTCAATCTTGCCCTCACCCAGAGGCTGCCACACCCCCCTCTCGATATCCCTCTTCAACTGTCTCGCAACCTCAGACGGTGTCTCCCCAAAATGACCAACCTTCTCCAGCCACTCCACCTCCTCAGGCGTAGACGCCCGCGCGAGAGCGCCATTTCGATATGGATATCTTCCAAAGCGGTCAATGATGGGTTTATGAATATCCATCAACATAAACCACCACCAGCACCACTCCTCCAGTGTCGGGCTCTCCCCCAGCGGCTCACCACCCCGCGCCACCCGTGGGAACCCCGTAACATCACTCAACACCTGCTCTCTCCGCTCCCTCCACGGATCTTTGGCCCCGCTGCGCTCCTCCACCGCAAGCCTCGTCTCCTCCGTGAGAGCGAGCGCCGTCTCCTGGTCCGCAATGGCCTCGGAGTGCACAAATGGCGCGCCAAACCACAGCCGTACCAGCGTCCAGTAGTCGAACCCGGCGCCGACATCATCCCGCCACCGCGCCCACGAGTCTGGCCTCTGCTCGGACGGCAGCGCGTGCCACCACCGCGCGAACCGCTCGTCGACGACGCCGAAGTAGCACGCTTGCCAGCGCACATCGACTCCCCGACACAGGGAGCGCGGGGCCTGATCTAACAGCAGCTGGAGGCCGAGACATTGCAGTGGGAAATCCGGAGAGGACGGAGGAGGGAGGAAACTAGTGGCCAGAAATTCAGGCGTGAGGGTCTCGAGCCCGACTTTGGATAGGGCGATAAGGACAGCTAGGACTTGGGGTCTTATCAGTGAGCCGAAGGGCTCAGTGTTGAGGGCTGTGCGCGGGAGTCCGGGTATGTTGAGGGGTTCACTGGGCGGACCAATGCGGCACTCGACGAGATAGGAGAGGAGGCGAGGATTGATCAAGCCTTTGAGTTCGTCTGTCATTTTGAAAGGGTTATATTTTTGGGGAGGAGGGAGTGAGGTTTGGTACAAGCCCAATATCTTGAGTCTTCATAAGAAGGATGATGACGCTGTTGTAAGACTGGGTATAATCATAACGGAAATGCGACAGTAGAGCATCCCCGCAGGGCACTACATATGATCCTTTGAACCATCCCCGGCAACGGACCCACCCTTGGTGGGATATATGTGCAGTAGGACGCATTCGGGCACCATTTTAGATGGTGAACCCCGTTCCTCCTAGAGCGTTGTGTGTTCTGCAAGTTTACAACTAGGCGAGGAGTACAAACAAAATCAAGATGCATGTTTTGTGGAAGTGTAGATTGTGAAATGCTTTTTGTATCAAGTTCTAGAGAGATGCTGAAAGTCAAAAGAAAGAAAGAAAAATACGTACAGGGAAGACACGCACTTGAGGTTCTTCCCCAGAAATCTAGACGTAAGAGAGCAGAGGAACTCCTCACATGCAAGAACATACTTCGAATCGATGATTAAATCTGCCGTCTAGTACGTATACTCCTTTTGCAACAGTTTGGCGATAGTGTTCAGCCTGCAGACATTAGTATTAATGATATAGAGGTGCAGATCAAAGAAAAAGAAGGAAAGGGTGGGTGAGTGGGTTTGGCTCACTGGATGTTACTTGTCCCCTCGTATATGGCACCAATCTTGCTGTCCCTCCAGAACTTCTCGGCAACTCCCTCTCGTACGAAGCCCATACCTCCCATCCACTCGATGGCGAGGCCGCTTACCCTCCCGGCCACCTGGGAGGCATACAGCTTCGCCATGGCAGCATCCCTCACGAAGTCCTCGCCTGCCTCCTTCTTTCTCGATGCGTTGTACACCAGGGCTCTCGCGGCTTGGATCTCGACATAGGACTGCGCAATCTGGTGCTGCATGCCCTGGAACTCGCCGACTAGTTGGCCAAACTGCTTCCGGTCGTTCCAGACGTACTTGACCGCGTTCTCCCACGCGCCCAGCGCCAGACCGGTCATTTGTGCAGCGATTCCAATCCGACCCTCGTTCAGCAGACCGATAGCATACTTGTAACCCTGGCCCTTCTCGCCTAGCAGGTTCTCCTTGGGCACCTCGACATCGTCAAAGTTGATGACACATGTGCTGCTGGCCTTGATACCGAGCTTCTTCTCCTTCTTGGCGATAGAGAACCCCTTCATGTCCTTCTCGACGATGAAAGCCGTGATTCCCTTGTAGCCCTTGCTCGGGTCCAGGTTCGCAAACACGATGAAGAAGTTGGCCTCCATGGAATTGGTGATCCACATCTTGCTCCCAGAGATTTTGTACCCATCTGCCGTCTCTGTCGCCTTGGTGGCCAGCGCGAACGCATCACTCCCGCTCACCGGCTCGCTCAGACAGAAACTTCCAACCGTGCCCGTGGCGAGCTTGGGCAGGAACCTCTTCTGCAGGTCTTTGGACCCCCACTTCAGGACGGCGGTGTTGACCAGAGTGTTGTGGACGTCAACCATGACGCTGACGGAAGGGTCGACACGGGCAAGCTCCTCGATGGCCAGGATGGCGGCGGTGAAGTTCATACCGGCGCCGCCAAACTCCTCGGGAATCTCGATGCCCATGAGACCCTGCTCGAACAGCTGCTCGACAATGGACGGGTCCATCTTCTCGGCCTCGTCCATCTCGCGCACCTTGGGGGCGATCACGTCGGCGGCGAACTTGGAGACGGACTCCTGCATGGCCGACTCGATCTCGGAGAGGTGCGTGATAGGTGTAGGCGGGATGTCGGTGATGTCGGAGCGGAGGAGGGGCGTGCTGGTTAGACACCTCGCACTGTGACTGTTTTTAGTTCGACAATGAGCATAGTGGTCTTCTTCCGGATGAATGACCTTTTTGTCTCTTACTTTTGTACACTTGTAACTCTCTGAACAGGTCGTGCTATCCTTGGAACCGTTCGCAGACCGCACAAGCCACGTGCGCTGGCCCGGACAGCTGGGCGCAGTGCTCTCGCGACAGACGACATAGCTGGACGGTATAGTGAAAGTCACCAGAAAAATACAAGACAAGACAGGGTTTAGAATTGAAATTCTTCGGTACAAGAAGAGCAGGGGAAGAAAATCGACTAGAAAACATTCATGAGTCTGGAATTGTCAAGACATTGTAGGAGGACATAGCCTAGATAAAAGAAAGCAGCACCGAAAGGCAAGCGACCTATCTCAAAGAATCAAGCCGAGGATAACCACCGCCGCGGTTGCACAGAGGGGCCACTGCCAGCAGCCCTGTGCAGGCGCCATTGGGGAATTCGGGGTCCGGGGAAGGGGCACCAGCCAGGATCTGTACCCTTCTGCTGGGCAGCGCTCAAGGAGCATGTGAATGGGTGAATGACTAAGCGGATTCAAATGCTACGGTACCTAGTCAGAGCACGGACCAACAAGAGTCAGCTCCCCAGATCAGATTTCGAGGCGAGGCGAGGCGCCGCAGCGACAATCGACAGTCACTCAATTATTGCGACTCTGGCACCAACAAACCAGCTTCGAGCCAGACTGTCCAAGATGGCAATGCCAATGCTGAGGCACCTACTGGTGCCGTCAATATGGCGGGCACCTATACCAACTGCAAGAACCGTCACGTTCAGGCCATCAACATTCCTCAAGCCCTCCGCCGTAGCATCCACCACCACTACACGCTCCTTTACCTCGACACCAGTCCAGAGCGCCACGCTCAATCAGGTTCTAAAGGTATGCATGCACTACATCTATCACGCAGCCTCCACATATCCCCCCTTACAGCTCCAGATCCCTTCCCTCCTCATGCAATCAATGCGTTGACTGACATCTCTCCTTCCCTTCCCACAGGGCTGCCGCAAACCCCGACGCGCCCGCCACGCCGTCTCCCCCGCCCTGGCCGGCGGCGCCGACCCCCAGCGCAAGGGCGTCTGCATCAAGGTCGGCATCACCCGGCCCAAGAAGCCCAACTCGGGCGAGCGCAAGACGGCGCGTGTGCGCCTGACCACCGGCAAGACCATCACCGCCTACATCCCTGGCGAGGGCCACAATATCCAGCAGCACAGCGTGGTGCTCGTGAGGGGCGGGCGGGCGCAGGATTGCCCTGGTGTGCGGTACAAGCTGGTCAGGGGTGCCCTGGATCTGGGTGGTGTGTCGAACCGGACCAACGCGAGGAGCAAATACGGGACCAAGAAGCCCAAGAAGGCCTCGGTGGGCTAAAAAGAAGGGGGAGAAATGGTAGGGGATGGCATCAGGTGGAGCAAGTCTGGCCGGCGAAGGCTGCATCATAAGGCACACCACGAGTGAAGAATATATTTTTGCCTTTGGCTTCATGATAATGCAGGTGTACATTGATATCTCTTGGGACGCAGAACAAGATATTCAGGCTGCTCAGATTGCTAAAAATGCTCCATTGTTTGTTCACCAAGTATCAGGTCCTTTAAGGACTACTCCGGATTACCCAATCCGGTCTCGCAGTCAATCAGTCGCCCAGACGCCTTTCGGATCTCCTTTTTCCGTTGCCTTCCAGATAATGCATGATGGGAAATGTGCTCGAGAGCAAAGTCTTTTAAGAAGAGAGAAAAAACTACAAAAATGGCGTAGGTTACAACAGAGATGCACGCAGGCCGCCGGCCTGGTTTAATCAGACTGGTTCTCCCACCCTTCCGGCTTGTCCATGCCATTGATCTCAAAGTATCTTGATGTGCCTATTCCTTATGATTAGTAGCTGTCTTGATTCCAATGAAATGAGGGGAACACGGCCAGGACATACAGGAGTATCCCTTCCAGTCAAAATTGTCCTTAGGGTTGCAGTGGCAGTGGAGTTGCGTTCGAACGTTCTCGCCTGTGGGACAGTGTGTGAACGGAACGTGGTAGTATGCAATGTCGTTGAAGAAGTGGATTTCTTCTTTCTTGAGCATGAGACCAGCAGCAATCGAGTGCACCGGAGCGTCACCCCAGCGTTCGTAGAAGAAACCGCCGTCCTTGTCCAGCGCATCAAAATAGTCGAGATACGCCTGGGAGCGCAACCAGTTCAGGTTGCCAATCTCAAAGTTGGACCACTGCAGGGGATTAGTACATGTATCTGACGAGCCCGTGTCGTGGAAGGGTCGCACTTACGAAGTGGCAGTGGTTGTAAGATTCACCCCCGTCATCGCTGAGGAAGCCGAGAGAGTTGTCCTTGACAATGTGCTCCGGGTGGTTTTTCATAAACTTCTTGACGCTCTCCCAAAGGGTCGGGATGGTCTCGACGTATTCGTACAGGCTGAGGACAAAGCTGTACTTCTTGCCCTGCTCGTGCATCAGGCGGAAGGGGTCATAGTGGACGTCGCAGAAGAGCTCGACGCTGGGCTCAACGCGCCAGTAGTAGTCGTAGTTCAGCATGAGAGGCTGGCGGAAGAAGAAACCGGACTCGAACCGGCACATGTGGCGGTAGCTGACAGAGTCGCCGTAGATGATCTTGCGCTCTCTCATGTCCTCACGCACCTTCTTGGCCTTCTCCTGGTCGATATGGGGAGGGAAAGACCAGTGCTCCTCGGGAATCTCGCCATAGTGCGTCTTTCCTGATACCAGGGACGATGTCACCTTCTTGAAGGTCGAGTCGAAGGGCTTGTCGTTCAGGAACACCCAGTCATAGTTGTAGCGGCGGTTGAAGCGGTCCTCGACCTGGCGGATCGATCGCGCGATTTCCCAGACGTCAGAGTTGCGGGCCAGGGTCACGAAGGTCGCGTTCATGCGCGGGCCCGGCGCAATGTTGGTCAGGTCTTCCCATTGCGGGTTGCCGGGTTGCGTAATGAGAGGGCTCGATCCCAGGTCCTGCTGCTGGGTGCCGCCGGTATGCGGTTTGCTTGGAGACGTAGACTCTTCCTCCTGTTCCTTGACGCTGCCGCCACCACTTGACTCACTGCTGCCTGTCTTTCCCGTGCTCGGGAAACCAATGGGACTGTTCACGCCGATATTTTCATAGGACGAGGAGGAAACGAAATACCACAATGCTACCAGCTACCCCGACTGTCAGCAAAAGAATACACATCGTGGGGCCGCACGGTCGATGGACGCGCACGTGCAAGTGGCGCGGGACGCCCAGAAGATGGGTATGGACGACGTACAAAGAAGGCGATCAGGATGTATCGCACAATGCGTGCGCTGCCCGCCGCCATGTTGAAAGACGTCGATTACCGTAGGGGATGGAAGAAGTTTCTGAGAAGGATCGTAGAGAATAGATTTTGGTTTTGTTCCTTTGCAGGAGACGTCGAAATTGAAGTCGTTGTGGCCTTTGAGTGGAAGCAGATCCGGCGTGCGACCACTTCACCAATTCTTGTCTGGTCTCGATCTGCGGTTTTGGACGACGAGGAGGCGACAAATCAGCTGGCAAGACCGTGCTCGGTAGACTGCAACTTGTTGGTCACCGTACCATTCTCCGGGGTTGGTCGGTCTCGCTGCGTCAGAGAAAGTAAGGGAGAAGAGATTGTGTCGCTATTCAGAAGAAGAAAAGAGAGAGAGAGAGAGAGAAGAATGAAGATGGACCAGGCCGTCCCTGGAGTAGGACAGGTTTGTCTGGAGGATGAAAAGGGAAGTTAAACCTGTCTCTGCTGACAAGAGTACGAGAGTACACCTGTACACCTGCATATGGCCCAGCCCACGCCGCGTCAACTCTTGTGCCCATTTGCACTAATGGTACAGGGGTGGTACGCTGGCATAGGCTGGGCAGCCCTAGCAAAGTTATATGTTGCCACTAACTGAAGTCTGCTAGGGAGTCATTCGATAACACGATAACACGAGCCCCCTTTTTTTTCCCTTCTTTTTGAGACAAGAGCATTTCGCTCAACTCATTTTACTATGGTGTATATCGGCAGGGCTGGGCCGAGTCAACCAAGGCTTGGTTCTTTCCAGGAGTCCCCTAGATCTTGGGGAACACTCATCGTTCTATGCCTGGTTTCATGCTTCGACCGTAGCCTCTTGGTCGAAGAAAGATCTGCACAGCGCTTCGCTTCTAACGGTGACCACATTCCCGAGACGGGCGCGGGTAGGCACCACTAAAGTTTAGCCATTCTCGCTACTATGAATAAACCCCAACTGATGGCCTCCTGGGCATGTCTGGGCCGAGAAATAGCAGCCAAACTAATCGAGGCAGTGTCACATAGCGTGCATGTCCCACCTGCATGGCCATTTGAGCAGGACCCAACCCTCCGACATGTATTTACTCTACTAACCAACATCTCACTACCTGCTAGTAAGGGAAGGCTTATTGTGTACAATTGTATCTCTGTAGTACAATTGCACTTCAAATGTTTTGTGTCAATTTGCCCCCAAGCAGAAAAACGCAAATGTCCCCAGCCTTGAGGTCTGACTTGGCGAGGGTAATAGGTGGTCTGAGCGGAACAGCTGCTAATGCAACCTGAAATTTGTCTTATAATGCCATCCAGCTCGACATTGGCGGTCAGAGCAACACTGAAAACAAATCCTATAGGTTGTTCAAGTTAAACATCGGTCTGTACTCCAGGAAGACAACCAGTTACCCTATGGTCCTCGAATGCCTTCAGACACCGACCCTCCTCGGGAACCTAATAGAAAGTAATGCTGTAAACAGAATTGCTATGGTTATCAGAACCCTGGAGGTGTTCGACCAGGCTGCCAGCTTCGATATTCCAAATACGGACACTCTTATCCAGACATCCGGCTGCAACTAGCTGGCAGTCTGGAGAGATAGCGACACTCGGAACTTCTTCAATAAAGAAGGTTTGCGTTAGAGTGCCAGTCTCGCGGCTCCAGAGCCGAACAGTGCAATCGCCGCCACCAGGCGCGATTATACGGTCGTCTCGGGAGATATTCACGCTGGATACGTCCTGCTCGTGGCCAGACAAGGTATTCCTGATCTTTCGGCTTCGGACATCACATACCTAATAGATAGTAGTGTAAGATAGATGTCTGACTTGGAAAAAAATATGTAGCTTACTCGGATGACACTGCCTTCTTCACCTGTAACGAGGTATTTTACTATCAAGGCTAAAGCAAACGCTCCTAACGTATAAACCGCCTCCATTGTTATGATTGTAATGTAGGACGCCAAGGTCCCTTTCAGATATATTTAACATCGTCGATATGCGCGGACTTATTGAATGCCATTGCCAAGTATATGCCGTCCACACTAAACCTGACACAGCATGCAACGCTGTCATGGGCGAGAGTGTAGACAAGGTCCACGTCCAGCATGCAAGGGGCGACCGGGCTGTAAAGAACGGACCAGCCATCATTCCCGGACTCCTTCAGATGTGCAGGCACCTGCTCGATGCCAAGGTCTCCAAGCGCATTCGTGGTGGGAGACTGGTGTGCGTGATCCATATTGGCAGGGGGAGGCGATCTATCAGAAGGAGATACAGGCAGGTTATAGTCTTCGATCTTTCTTTTCCTTGAAAGTACTTTCGGAATACGCGCCATTTCTTTCTTGTGCGCCTTTCGCACATGCTGGCGAAGACCGGCCCAATTCGCGAAGCCGACGTCGTTATGAGTGCATTTCCCTTCATAGCATCTCAGACGCTGACTATGTTGTCTATGTAGTCTTGTGGTCCTTGAGCATCATTGCTGATGAGATGGGCCTGGGAAAGACGTTAAGCATGATCCCACTAATTGTCTATGATAAATCTATTTACACACAACGGAGACAACTGTGAAGGGCAACTCTAGTCGTGGTGTCACGTCCTCGTGAACAACTCATCCTGCTCTTGTTGGCTGTCACTGAAGAAATAGTTTTCTCCAACTGGACAATTAAAATTTAAAAGTGAGTTCCCAGTGAATATGTTATTATAAGGAGCGAATTGCCGACTCAGTATCAAACAAACTTCACCCTGGCCATCTGTCATAGTCTCTATATCATGGGCGCGATCGAGCCAGTGAATCAAGTACATTATCAGACTTTTATGTTATCTACACGATGTATTCCATGCCAACCAATGAATAGAGTATTTAAGATTACAAGTTAACTATCTTCACACATCAATAACACCGAGTCATTCTGGACAAAAGTGAATATCCGACAAATAAGCCCTTTGGAACTATATAGAAAGCTAAAGGACAGCACTATATTGACTGCTCAAGCCGCTTATTCCTTGAATGCCGATCACAGATAGATACTTGAGTCACTGCAACGCCAATCCAGAACCGCCTATCCGACTTGTTCGGCTTAATTCAATTCCTTCGACTCTATACTCATACTGAACACAGAAGCCTCACATTGGAATCAAGAAAACCAGAACAGGCTATAGAGAAGCTCAACCAGCTGCCTGGATTCATAATGCTCCGACGTCTTGTGGATATACTTCCTTTGCCTAAATGGACGAATATACATATTCCACTTGAGCTACACAACCACGACGAGATCAAATATTACTTCGCAAAGCGAGCTAAAGTCCGGTTTTCAGACGATATGATAAGTTCTGAGACCATCAAGAATTGATATGCGAACGCTGTATTTTAAATCAATGCTCTGAGGATGGCTTGCAATCTCGGATGTTCAGTGGATTCCAAGGGGATGCTACTTCGTCAAAATTCACTTCAAGACGGTCCAACACAAAAGTTATTAATGATGCCTTTGGTGTTACGGATGAGCTTTTCGATGATAGTGATCTAACTAGATTATCTTTGACTTGCATGATTTGTGGACAACTGATCTCGGCTTCGCCAACGCCTTCTTTTGGGCACAGCCCAGCGCGCACAGAACCTTCAGAACCGAATTCACTCGATAGCGCGTGAATTCAAGGATGTGTCGGTCCTACATTTCAGATGCAATCGGCACCTTGGAAAGCCCCCCTGGTAATACGCTGAATGCTCAGCTGGGTTCTCGATTGTTGCATGACCCATGCGCAAAGAAGACGCAAAATCTAGCAGGATGTGTCTAACTAAAATCAAAGCCCTTGTCAGTGGCTTGGTAATTCAGAGACAGAAAACGAAAAGATCAGTATATACATGCGCATCGATTAATCAAATCCAACTAATTTGCGGGTAATATCGTGTTCTCGTTCTGGACGTCAACTTTTGAAATCGCTTCGTTGGCTCTTGCGCAAGCAGGGTGGATTTGTGTGCAGGTTGATGTGAAAACGGCCCTCAAGCAAAGGGATGGCATCTTGCAGGACTTCTCAGAATTGGAAACATAGGCAGTGTTGCTCATATCTCTCTCTTGCGGAGCTGTCGGGTATGTGCCAGATGCCATGGCCCACACGAAAAACAAAGCAATTCACATATAGTCACGGCAGACCCAAACTTACTGCGGCAAAATGTGTGCATTTGATGGAGCCCCAATGGAATCCAGCAGCTGCGGAGCAAGCTCTCGCAAAGGTAGACCGACTCGGACAGATGCAGCCTGTGATGACCGGCCTGCTTCTTTGTTAAGGAATCGATCGAGGATCGATCTTCATGCGTACCACTGATTCAGTGTTATCATTCTAATATTCGACCTGCAGAATGTCCGAGAAGTCTAAGGGAGAAAGAAAAAGCTGATTGACATTCATTTTTCAGGAAATCGTACCACAGGGCAGGGATAAGTTAAGGTATGTTGCCAGTCGTAGAGGTAATATAAAGTTCTTGATTGACTAACAAGTAGAAAGGAGCTGCGGAACGTTCTCTCATAAAAGAAATTACGATCGTT
Source organism: Cryphonectria naterciae (assembly GCA_014850475.1). Classification (NCBI taxonomy): domain Eukaryota; kingdom Fungi; phylum Ascomycota; class Sordariomycetes; order Diaporthales; family Cryphonectriaceae; genus Cryphonectria; species Cryphonectria naterciae. Next base: position 96,915 of record JACWST010000086.1, read on the forward strand.
GAATGTATCTATGGACCGAAGACAACATTCTATACCACCGTCGTCGCCCAAAGGTCAGGTTAGCATAGAGCAGCATACTATTTCAGTTTTCTTCCTTCGATACACGTACATACAAGTAGTCGAGGATATCTGATTATACGCTAGCTTGTAAATTAATCGTTGGCGCGCTTCGGGCTTTGTCCCTGAGGTGTAAATCGCGGGTTGGTTTAGCAGAAGCGGCGGGGACTTGGCCTCCGATGTGCTGGACCTCCTTAGTCGTGTGCCCCTCCTCTATTGGCCACCAAGCTTGGGCGCCCCCCTCCCCCAGCGGCGTGACCCACCTCCGACTGCACCTAACCTAGGCTGCTGTTTTTTTGGCCCATCGTTGACGTTTGCGCAACTTCAACCAAGATCGACCCAACTGCGTTGCTCGCTCAGAACCCTCTACTCGAAAGACTGTGCCTTGGCTTGAGGTTTTGCCGCTTCCAGCGAGCATCCCTCTTGTCTACTTGAAGCGATTCTCACCAGCTTTTCAGGCGACTTTTGGTCGGGTGGCGCGTGCGTATCGGAACTCGTTTGATCATTTCTCCCACTGCTTGAGCATCACGACTTGCTCACTTTGACAGCACTTGTCGCCCTTGCCACCGCTGACTGGTGTCCGAGCAGTGGTCGATTCGCTCAATTCCTCACATCTCAACTCCGAAATTCGACCTTTTCGAAATGTCCTTCTTCGGTTTCGACACGTCGGGCCACAACAGGGCCGCGCCTGGGTTCTCCCAGGGCAACGATCCTTTCGCTGGTCTCGGCCAACAGGAAACTGGTGGGGACACTGTCGACTTCGAAGACACATACGATGGCCTAGGTGACCAGCTCGAGGAAGCTGGTGACGAGCTCAACGATGACACCTTTGGCGGCGATGCCGGCCCAACCGGCGGTGCTGTCGGCAAAGACTTTGACTTCTTCGGCCGAACTGCTCAGGTCTCTGGTGCCATCGACGAGGAGCACCTTCTGTACAGTCGCAACAACCCCGCTCCCAGGGCTGTTCCCGCTGCCCCAGCTCAGGCCCAGCCTATGGCATCCTACGGCTACACGCAGCCAGCTTACAGACCTGTGCGCACGGGATACGAGAAATATGAGGCGCAGAATTCCAGCATGGACCTGCAGGTCGACCCTACCCTGTGGGGTGTAGCTCCCACGCAGCCCTCGCCTGCTCCTGCCCAGGCCGCCCCGGCCCCCGCCCCAGCTGCTGGTCGCAAGGTCATGAGCTTGGAAGAGGTCGAGGCGGCGATGAGGGCGGAGGCACAGGCGAAGAAACAAGCCGCTGTGCAGGCCCCTCCCCAGCAGCCTATGCAGCAGCAGCCTCAGATGCAACATCCAGCCCAGGGAGGCTTTGAGCAAACCGATTTCTACGCCCATCCGAACCGTATCGAGCAGCACCACGCTCATGTCGCCGATCAGCAGCAGCAGCCTAACCAGGCTCCTCAGTATCCTGGCCCGGGCCATCCAGTGCAGATACTCCAGCGACCTCAGTCCAACTCTCAACAGCCTCAGCCGACCATGCCGAACGTCCCGAGTCCCATGCTCCAACAGCATCAGCAAGCTCCCCAGCAGATCCAACCCACGCAGATTTTGCAGAATCCCAACCGCATGTCTGGCGACGCCGCTCGCATGGGCCCTCAAGGTTACCCGACGCATCCTACTCATCAGCCTCAGGCGTCCCTCGGCCACCAGCCCATCATTACCCACCCAGCGCAACTGGCTCAGCTCTCTGATACTGAGAAGGCTGCTTATCTTGAGCAGGAGGCACGAAGGGCCAAGCGCAACCACAAGATCTTCCTCTTGTCTCGTGACAACGGCATCATGACGCCCCACGACAAGAACTTTATCACCCGAATTCAGCTCCAACAGCTTGTCGCGGCGACAGGCAACCCGGCGGATCACGGCACTGATGAAGCTCTCGCAGAGGATTTCTACTACCAGGTCCATAATCAGATTCGCGGTGGTCAGCGTCAGAACCCCAGCCAACCGCTGAACAATTTCGCGCAGACCTACTTGTACCAGACCGGCAATAGGCAAGGTGGCAACCGTCGTCACCGTAGTGGTCCCGAGAACCACATGCAGCGCATGGAGCAGCAGGTCCAGCGGGCCGTGGAAGCAGCCAAGAATAAGCCCAAGAACTCTCAGCTTGTCATTGAGGGCAGTCTTGGAAAGATCTCTTTCAGCAATGCAAAGACCCCAAAGCCGCTCTTGAACATCAAGCGGACCGAGAGCAGCGGTGAAACCAACCGCCAGCCCACCCCGCACAAAGTGCACAGCCCTGGCTCTGGCTTCAACAAGAAGGCAGTGCTCGCTGATGTTGAGAAGGTCTACGATACGCTGATGAAGCTGGAGGATCATGAGCGCTTGATGCCGCCACCTGTGGCCGACGAGGGCAACACGGAGCTAATTGAGCAACATGTTGCTTGGCAGGAGACGAGCCAGAAGCTTAACGAAAAGCTTTGGCGTGAGCTCAAGATCCACGAGCCCGTTCCCGCCGGAGCTTCCATTCACCCTTTCATTGCGATGTTGGAGACCGCCAAGGGCAAGAAGGCTTTGACCCGCGTCTTCCGACACGTCAATCTCGAGCAGCGCACTACCATTCTTACTATCATCATTGTGAACCTCGACAAGTTTGATGTTGTTCGACGCGGCTCAGTCACTGATGGGCACATTAACCTCGACGCTAAGCTCCGCGAGGACATTGAGCTTTTCAGCGTCGCCGTGTGCAACACCCTGTTCGTCTTTATGGGAGAGCTGGGTCTCGACATGATCACTGGGATACTGGGTCTCTTCTGCTCCGAAGTCAACGTGGACCTCGTCGCCAGAACCCGCGTCGGCGTGAGCTTCTTGACCATGATCCTCAGCCGTGCAGAGATTATGATCCAGACGGCTGGCGGTAGAGATGCTATCCGGACCCAGGATGGGGGTGCATGGTAAGTGCTCAAAGGCTTCCTCGATTGACGCGTGTCTTACTGACCAATTTAACGCAGGGAACGCAACTACTCAACTTTCTTCAACCAGCTAGAGCCAACACTCCCACACGTCTTCCCCGGCACACCCGCATCGGGCGAGGACGGCTACGTTTGGCAGCTTCTAGCAGCCCTTGGTATCGGTGCCAATGCGGAGCAGCAGCAGCGCCTTGTCGTCGCCGTCAAGGATCGTGTGCTCGGAACCGTTGAAGTCGCCAAGACTCTGCCGCAAGACCTTGCAGTACAGCGCCTTGCTAATGTCAACCTGTTCATGCAGGCCATCGGCCTCGACGTGTCACTTCTCGGGTAGAACACCTCAAGTCTGTACCAACAGGCACGAAACAATATTTACTCGGCCTTTTTCAGCATGAAGATAGCTCAGTAACGGACCGATTTGCGTGGTTCTGGAGGATGACAAGGAATACTTGGATTGACAGCCTCCAGAAGCGAGTGTGAGCGCTGCTACACTGATAGCTTTTTATTAAGGACAATGCAAATGGGGGACTTGCAGACGATGACGAAGGATTACGAGTTTCGTTCTCAGCGGAATTGTAGAACAGCGGCATGGTCGCGGTTGGGATTTCATGCTGCATCATCAGGATTGGATGGCATTGGGGGGATGAGCTATGCTCACAGGTCTGATGCGGTAATGTCTATCAAAAACCCAAGAGGCAGCAGCAGCAGGCTTGGACCGAGTACTTTACATACCCATGTAGAACAGCGAGAAGCGGGATTTGGGAAATTGTGCTCATATGGAGAAGCACTATTAACAAAAGAAAAAAAGCCAAGATGGATCGTCATGATAGACGATCAGGATAGATATTTTTTGAGAAAGTTCACTTTTCTTTCTATTGCTGCAATTTTCCTCCCCTTATGACTCTTTTACATGACCTTCCATTTATTCATCCTTGCTCCCTAAGTGATGGGTATCTGTAACTGGCCTTTTCTTAACCCACCTACCCTAAAAGACCCGAACGCCGACTCTATGCACCTGACCCCCCCCCCCCCAAGATTCTTTTGCTTTTTATTTTTTATTTTTTTCCCATGCCCATGCAACAGAGCAAAGAAACCATCATTACCCTAAATACCAGGAACGCCGGCTTCAAAATCAGCACACTTCTTTTTCCTACACATCATGAATCGTTCTTGGTAGCGCTCGTCGAGGGCCCCGCCTTGGCGGTATCGTTGGTTGTGGTGGATGCTCTCTTACCCCGTCGCGCTGCGGTTGTGGCCTTCGCACGCGCAGCCGGCCTGGCGGTGGTATCTGTGGCCTTGCCCTTCCCCTTTGCGTTGTTGGCGGCGGACGAGGGGGCAGGCGGCTCGTCGTCTGAGATCTCGACCTTGGCCGGCCTCTCCTTGACGATGCCGCTCGTCGTCTCCAGCATTCCGTCCTCGTCCATCCCCGCCCTCAGCGCGGCGACCTGCTCAGCTAGCTCCGCGAGTCCGTGCTCGTTCACCGCCGCGGCGGCCTCGCCCTCGCCGCCCTCGGGCTGCCTCCCCGCGGAGACGGCCTTGCCCTGAGGTGGAGCCTTCAGGTACAGGGTCTCCTCGCTCACGGCCCAGCTGTCCATGGCCTCCTCGTGCACATAGCGCATGCGCCTCCAGGACTCGGTCTGCACCTTCCTGAGCCGGTCCGCCATTGTCTCTTGCATGATCTCCTCGTCGCCGTCCTTGGTCTGCTTGATGGTCATGTGAATCGCGCGGGCGGCCTCTTTGGTGGCGCCTGCTGCGCCTGCTGCGCCGGCACCGCGGGCTAGGCGCTCCTGCTCGGTCGTCGCGTCGATGTGGTGAAGCTGGGGGCGGAGGTGGACGAGGGACGATGCGGGTGTGAGGTGGAGATTACCTGGGAAAAGGGAAAGAAAGAAGTTCAAATTTTAGCGATTCCGGGAGGATTTTCATTAAAGTGAGTATCAAAAAGAGAGAGAGAAAGCACAGAGAAAGAGGAGGGAAGAGAAGAGGAGAGACATACTGCCGGCAAAAACACCAACCATGTACTTGCTCTCGGCGCTCACGTCAGGCGTCTGTCCGCCCAGCGTCTGCGTCCGCAGCACAAAGTCCCTCCGCAGCGCCTCGCCCCAGTCCATGCCCATGTCCAAGATCTCGTCGCCGCGCCCTCCCGCCGCGCCGCCGCCAGCCCTCACCCGCGGCGGCGGGGCTCCCACGCCGAACCCGCCCGCGAGGCCGTGGCTCCCGCCCTTCTTGGTCTCGGTGCTCTTGTGCAGGTTGGTGCCCCAGTTTAAACCTTTGGTGCGGTCGTAAGCGGTATTATAGTCGACGGGGAAGTCGAGCTCGACCATGCCCGTGGCGGGCTTGACGCGCAGCTCCATGGGGGCGCGGGCGGGCTTCTTGCCGTCTGTCTTGTTGGGGTGCTCGAGGATGAGGACGCGACGGTTGGCGGCGAGGGGAGGGCCGAGGAGGATGTTGAAGGTGCCGACGATGGGATCGTCCTCATCGCTGCTGCTACCGTTCATGGTCTCGGACGAGGGCGCCGCGAGGGCTGGGTCGATGAGTGTAGGGTCGACGTTCATTTTTGTCTCTCGTCTGGCCGACGTCCCGTTCCGTGGGGCTAGGACCGATAACGCAAAAACAGAGGATCGGAGACGGAGATTAAAGTTGGGAGAAGAGGGAGAAGGAAAAGGGAGGTTCGTCCACCTAGGCCTTCTTCTCAGTGAGGCCAAGGAAGTCGGGTTTGCGAACGGAGGAGAGCTTGTTCGAAATTTTGGCGCCGCAGCAGTTCAAGGTTTCGTTTCGAGATCCGCGCGCCCTGGGAAGGTTGCAGTGGGGTAGGTCGCTGTAGACGGGGCCACCCATATCCCTGAAGAAAACGTGGAGGGGTTCACCTTAGCGGGGACAGGCTCTATTCTTGTAGCTCTAACTGCTATCACTTTACTGTAGTACTTGCTCGAAATTGGGCAACTCGCCTGCTGGATGAGACAAGCTACCAAGACACACCATCATTGATGAGCGAGGACAAATTCCTGTATAATGAAGCTACCCCCTGCTGTCCCACACTGCTGTTCGGCCTTGCTCATACTGCAGATACCTTTCTGTGCACCGATGCCCCCAGGCACAGGAAGCACCTCGGAGGATTTCTCCCCTTCATCCCTCCCTGTGGAGCCGAGTCGATCCCAAAGTTTTCTCTCACACCCACCACCCACCCACCTGCCATAGCAGGATATATCTTTCGAGAATGGTGGAGATGGCACAAGTCCTGGCAGCGAGCCGTCAAGAGCATGGAGGGAATTCCTGGCCTGGACTGGACTCTCTGTTGGTGAACTTTTGTTTTTGAGGGGTGCAATGTTTCTACATACCTACAACGTCATTCCGCAGTGTGCCTGTCCAGGTGGTCGGTGGCCCGCTCGCGGGCCTCCCATGGGACGAAGGAATAGGCCGTGGGATCTTTGCGTGCATGACGGGCCGGGTCCCTTAAATTAATGTTCTTTTGTGTGAGTGAGGAATCATCTACACCAGCCTGGAGCAAAGCTGCTGCAGCAGGATCATGGGCGCAAGTAAAGCAGATGCCTCGGCTAGCATACCACCACGCGGATATTCCTCTCACTCAACCCACCTCTTTAGTAGTAGACTATTGCAGCAGGTTTTCAAGACAAAGTGAAGATATGTATATATTCCACAAGATCGGAATCGAGGTATCAAATAAGCTATACGTATAAATTCCCGCCCCGTCATGCTATGCTGCTGCTATACACAAAAGAGAGAGAAAAAATATATATAATAAAAGAACCCCAGGCTATATATACGAGAACATGCATGGAAAGTCATCATCAGCATTCAGTGTACGCCAGACACAATGGTCCCGAATAGAGGGGGGGGATGTCATGTCTGGTATGAAAATCGGCTCCTCGGTATCGTCCTCGGTGCCGTTTTCGCTATCGGTGTGCCCAAGGTCCCCTCCAGCTCTTGCGGGAAGACAAGTGGCGGTGTTGCTGCAGGCAGTTCCTGCGGCAGGGGGTAGAGTTCGGAGAGATCGTTCGGTGGCAGTTCGGCCGGTGCCTGTCGAGATCCTGTCGGATATTTCTGCTTTTTCTGTAGTTGCTGGTGTTGTCGCTGTCGTGCTTGTTGTTGTTGTTGTTTTTGTTGGTGTAGCTGCTGCTGGAACTGCTCCATCTGCCCATCCTGTTGACACTGCTGACAGCTATACACCTGTGGCGAGATGTGATAATCCGGCTGCTGCTGATGGTAGTGGTGGTGATGGTGTTGTTGTTGTTGTTGTTGTTGTTGTTGTTGTTGTTGTTGTTGTTGTTGCAACATGTGGAGTGGTGACGGCGTGCGCGGGCTGAGGAAGCTTGTGGGCGTGCTCACGAGCACCTCCTTCTCCGGTACGGGCTGGAACTGCTGGTGCAGCTGGGTCACGCTCGACGTGGGTGCGACGTCGCTGATACGTGCGGGCCATTTGAACTCGGTCGTCGCCCTGATGGTCTGTCTTCTCTCGGGCACCACCTCCACCAGCCGTGGTGTCTCGACGATCCTCTGCGGCTCCGGCAGGCTGCTCTTCTTCCTCCCCCACGAGAGGCACCCCATGATTGCCGCCGGGGGGTTTGTCTGACTGCGTATTACACGGCGATCGATCGCGGTTGATCCAACAGATCTGACGCCGGTCCGAGGACGAATAATTTTTTTAATTGTCGATCTGCTCTGGGTGTGTCTTTCGCGCTAGCTGTGGGGGACTACTTGATTCACTGTTGCAGGTCAGTTTCCTGAATGAAACTCTTTTTTGGCTATACCACGTATAGTATCGAATGGCTTCGAAGCGCTCGAAACAGCATTTCTTCTCATGGGATTATAGACCAGATCGAGGAGTTGTCACATACCACAGCAGGCGGTGCGATAGACCAGAGAGGTGTGTGTGTGTGTTTGTGTGTGCGCGCGTGCGCAAGAATACTGGCCCAGATGGTAGAGATGGTTCTCTGTAAGAGCTGGAGCTGGAGAGTGGGAGTTGGGATGTGCCGCAGAAGTAGGTATGGTTCGTAGGTCGTGAAGAACGCTTGTTGGTGTAGTAGGTCGAGTAGGTGGTCGTATAACCTGTTATTGTATGATGATGGGTGATAGTCTGGGGGGGGGGGCCCAAAAGCCAACGGAGGCGGGTAAGAAGAGGAGAAAGATTATGGAAGAAGAGATGGACCCGCTAACTTTCTTGGGCTGCCAGGATAGCGGGCAAGAGTGGTGCGATCGGCCTTCGTCGTCCAGGAAGGACAGCTGAAGAAAATAAGAAAGAAAGGGCACAAGGGCAAGTGGGGAGAAGGAGGACAAGAGAAGGGGGAGGGCAAGGGCAAGGGCTAGCTATCATGTGTAAAGACCACTGCGAGAGAAAGAGAAGGAGAGGAATGAAGAAAGAAAAAAAGAGTATTAAATTCTTACTCTCTCTCTCTCTCTCCCTCTCCCTCTTCTCTCTCTCTTGCAGCCCACTACTGGTGCTGCTGTTGGTTTTGGTCGTTGGGGGGGGGGGGGATTGACTGGGGACATTTACCGACGAGCTGCAGACTGGGGTTAGTCGGCTGAGGCACCACCGGGGAGCGCTGCCTATTTCGTGATGGGTAAGCGGTCCCACCCGCCACGAGATGGAATGCCTGCAGACCCTCCTACTTGTCTCTGAATCTATTCAAATTTCTTTCTTTGGAGAGGTGCATCATAAGGCCGAGCTCGAACTCCCTTATCAGTGAGCTGAAATGAGCTGAGTAGGCTGGGTAAGAGAGAGAGAGAGAGAGAGAGAGAGAGAGAGAGAGAGAGAGAGAGAGAGAGACTTGGACTTGAAGAGGCAGACTTGTAGAATAGTAAACAAATGAATGTACCATAGTACTATAATGATGAGTATGCTACAGGAGGAGGGAGGGGCGGCAAAGAAGAGCGAGAGAAAGAAACAAAAGACCCTGGTTCCTGGGGCCCGCTCGCTGGCGGCTGCCGCTGTTTGTTGTTAGTGGTGCTTGCTGGCTGGGCTGAACTCGCCTGTGGCACCAAGTGACAGCACGGGTGGAGGAGCCCCCAGTATGCTCCCTCCACCCCACCCCAAAACCCGGGACCCAACGAATCTATCTTAGCTGGTCCTTTCGTCAACGTAGATGTGGAGTAGCGAACCACCCGAGCACGCCGCTGACCAGGTACCATATGTCGACCTAAAAACCTCCAACAGCGTCTCAAAGAGTGGATCAGGGGAATCAATTCAGTTTGGGGGAGCAGATTCATCGGGAGATGGATGGTGCGCCGTTCAGCCTCGAAGAAAAAGGGTGGGTCCATGAAGAGAAAAAGACTGACGCACGCACGCACGCATCACCCAGCTCACTCACTGCTCTGGACGAGGGAAGCTGGTTTTGCTTCGTGGGGGCCGTTTTGTCCAGCTCATCATCATCATCATTGCCAAGTACATTACTTAGTTGCGAGAAAGCGCATTGCCTCGCAGAAACCTCGCCGGCCCCTCGCGTAACCCGCCCTTTTCTCGACACGCCACACTGCATAGTACAACGGCACGCCTACGTCACGGCGAAGAGAAGGTGCGGCGAGCCTTCTTGTCAAACCACACGAGACGAAGAGCCTTTCCTATCCCTTCTTGTCCCCGCCCCCCTCCCCCCCCCAGTGCCACCCTCGCATGGCCCTTCGGCCTGAAACTGCACAAACACTACCACCCACACCAAATCCTTCGGCGGCGAAAGGTAAGAAGTCAAAAAGGAAACGGTGCACGCCGGCTCAGAACTGTCCGTTCCCACGAGGTACTAAGTAATAGAACCATAGAGAGAGAGAGAGAGAGAGAGAGAGAGAGGAGACTTCCAACATAAGGAGGAGGACAGAAGAAAAGAAGAAAAGCCGAACCAATACCCCGGAAGGATCTCGCTAAGACCACAGAACCCCAATTCAGCCACCAGGCCCTGAAATGAGGTGTCCTAAATTCGGAAGGTCTTGTCTCCTTTCGTAGTGGACATAAATATTCAACAAGACCTTGTTCCTTCTTTTTCGCTTCTTTTACCTCTCTTTTTTCTTTTTCATCATTGGGCAGAACCGCTGCCGGATGGACCAGGGGCCGACTTACGTACTTAAGGCATGCAGCCATGATAGGGAATGGCAGCAGCCGATCATCGACCAACATCCCCCACCCCCCTTCAAACTTGGCCCCAAGAAAGAAAGAGAGAGAGAGAGAGAGAGACGAAAAAACAAGGACCAAAACTAGATGGCATGCGTGCCGTGCTCTCTTCGCCCCCTACAGGTGGTGTTCAAACCTAGCTGCATGTACCATAGTACAAGTTATGTGCCTGACGTGTCCCGGAAGAGGGGGTTTAAGGAGACATGCCTGCTCGAATCCTTCAGCTCGCATCAAGTGCCCGTGGTGAGCCCTTGAATGAAACACCCGACGAATGAGAACGGCTGACCTTGGGGTGCACTGCATCGGCAACCAAGCCACCCGAATGCATCTCGGCCACCATCACCTTTTCCTTCACTTCTTCCCGCCAGCGCGCGCGGAACGCCACAGGGAGTGTCATCCATCCCTTTGCGCTGTCCGCCGTCCCACAAGCTATGTCATGTGTCACAGCAGTTTGCTCCCAAATATGTTCCAGAAAACAGTCCACAGCAGCATCGAATAGTTCTTTCTTTTCAACCTCTCCTTCTCCATTTCCCCTCCTCCTACTTAACCTTTGACGTGCGGAATTTGGGCCGTCCTCGGCATGAGTTGTGTTACGACCGCCGCGGCTGGCGGCAGAGGGGGTGGGAGGAATGCCCCCATCGTCTCCGCCCTTGCACCGTCGTTTGTCCGCCCCCCCCCCCGTTTGGCCCCCAAGGACCCCCAGACAAAGTTGAAGGCCGCGATATAGCTTCCATGCATGCATGTATGCATGTCAGCAAATATGCCAAGTCACCCTCCACGTGCGGCAACCCTCTTCCTCCCTCCCTCCCTCTCTTTTCCAGGGGTCATGGTTCATGACCACCCTAAACCCTTTCTCTCTCCTCCCCTTTCGGGGGTGTTGGACAGATGGTTACACCAACCAACAACACCAATTCCGCACTCCCCCCTGGGCGTGTCCCCCTTCTCAAATGTGTCCATCTCGACTGCAGCGTGCCGTCTATGCGGGATGACGGGCTAAACTTTGCCTGACATGGTGATTGGGTATATTGGTACATTGTGAGACGCGCCAAGGGTATCTTTTGTTCCCAGGTCGGTCGACATGCTGAGGGGGATTGAATATGGTAGTTGCAAACAAGATAATATTGACCGGGGGGGTATGCATTTTTGGGGGCATTGTTCAATAGAACGAAGGAGACCAAGTCCCGGAGTGGGGACGGAAAGGAGGGAAGGAAAAGAAAGAAGAAACAGAGAGAGACGGGGGGGGGGGACGACAAAAGGTAACACGGGGAAGAAAAACCAAAGGTGAGAAGAACAACGACCAGAGTACTGAATGGCCACTGCTATTACAAAATGTCATCACATAGCACACATCGAACAAGAAATTTCAACTTTTCTTTAGAAAAAGAAAAGGGGGGGGGGGATGTATCTCGTGTTCTTCTACAAATACACTACACAAGTACAACAAGGCCCTTCCTGAGATCGCGACGACACGGCCCGACTAATACTTTGGTACCACATACCAATGAGTATACGCTGTGGGCTAACGAGTGATTTGCCGACCTTGTAGGACGAATGACACGCCCAAGGATGCAGCCTCGCAGGGAGAGAAGAAAATGGAAGGAAATGTTGATCAAAGAAGGGGAGATCGACACGGATGAAGCTCGACCCATTCCGGGCTCTGATGCCCAAAGTCCGTAGACAGAGAGGCACTGGCGGTTTTCGAACAATATGACATTCTCCCTCGAAACGTAGGATATATATATATATATATACACGCAAATACATGCTTCGTATATTCTTCAGATGCTCCATGAATACCTGTTTAAAAGATCATGAAATCAAATAAGCCTGCTGCATCGTCCTCAGCACTTATGTAGTCTCTTCGTGGCAGGCCCTCAGCACTGCTGCTAAGACCCAGCGGTCAGCGAGTCAGTCCTGGCGCCGCACGTCAGGCAACCTCTCTGGCCGCTGAGGCGCTGGCTTCCTCAAAATTGTCCCGTTTCTTTTGGAGCTCTGCCTATCGCTCAAAGGGCTTAGTCCTTGATGCTAGGCGGTGGCCCAGCCGCTGGTTCCTATTGGTATTGCACGTGATCATGAACATCAATTCAACGTGCCGTTCTTTGACTTCCAAGGACCAAAAGCTTCATCCTCCTCTCCCGATTCCATACCTCTTGTCACTCTGTATATATAGAGAAAGTGATCCTCTACGTGGGCTAAGTATGTATTGGAGTATCGACTGCCACGTCTGGGGTAGTGAAGTGACGATGTTACACACACCAAGTCCCAAGGACGAAGCCAGAGAGGCCATTCCACGAACACTTTGATTCATTAAAAAGCCATTAGACTATCAGATCTGTCTAAATCTGGTCTATCTCATACCTCGTAAGCATTAAAAGCACTCTCTTCCGAGTCGATGCAGCCTGAACTCCTCCCGCTCCCTGGGGCCCAGCTCCAGTATAAACCGGTTGGCATCATCAGCAGACATGGCCCTGGCCAGCTGCTCACCCTCCGCGTAGTCTCTCTCCCGCTGTGCAATAATAATGGGCTTCTCTATCTCCTCCCAGTAAGTGCTTGCGTCGTTCCAGTCCTCGAGGCCTTCCTCAGTCGGGGTTCTCTTGACAAGTAGAGGGATGATGGCTGAATTTTGTAGATTGAGGATGCCAAATTCATCCTCGAGAGTCTCCACGCTGCAAGGGAAGCCAACAAGACGGAGGAGCGACTGCAGCGATCTGTTGTTGGAGCAGATGCAGATGACGTTGTGAGGGTCTTCCTGCCAGATGAACTCCAGGGCCCTCAGCCAGCGCCGGTCAACGTCGATCCAGAGCTCCTCGACCGACTCGCCAGAGCGTACCTGCTCCTCAAACATCTCGTCTTTCTCGGAGAAGTCTTCACCCCCGAATACAGCAACGGCGCCCCGATCTCGAACGTGGATGCTGATCTGGGTCTTGGTGCCGCGGCAGTCTGTCACCTCGTCGTGGCCAAAACCCATCCACTCCCTCATCTCGTCCATAATCGTGACGGGTGGGTGGGCTTGACCAAGGAGCATCTTTGCCATGATGGTGGTCTGGGTTATGCACCGCAAATGCGGGCCGGTGTAGAAGCCCTGTGGGGTCAGACCGCCTGTGTGCTGCATCAGCCGAAATGCTGCATCTTGAGCTTGCACCTTGCCCTGTGTCGACAGGTCCTTGTTTGCTGCGTCCCAATTCTTGGCTGAGTATCTCTGGGTGTCTCTCAGCGCCATCCGTGCTCATCATGAGACAAGGTATGCAATGAACTTTTGGAGGAGTGGTGGCTCACATCATACAGGCGGCGATCCCATGCGTCCTGTCGCTGGTTGTGCTCTGCCGCGCCGTGTCGAATGATGAATATGAGCTTGTAGCGATGATCACTGTCAAGCCGCTCCTTGACTCTTCCCCAGTCCTTGCCAGCTGGCTGTAGATTCGACGAGTCCGTCGTCACCTATGAATTTGGTCAGTGGCCAGAAGCTTGGGTCAGTGTGGAACCACGCGGATATACCTCCTGTACCGTCCTGCCTCGCTTGTGCTTCGTGGCGGTCTTGCTGCGGACCATGGGATTGAAAATGGAAAAATCATTCTGATAGAGCCTTGGTATGCCGGGCCGGGCCTCCCAGGGGAATGTTCCCTCTTGTGTATTTCCAGACATATTTTTTTTTCTTCTCTTAGGTGCGTGTTGGTCAGTAATAAAGAGTAGGCCCAGAGAGTACGGCCGACCAGATTGTATTAGCAGGTCGCGTCCTTGCATATTTGTTCTGTAACGCGATTGGAAGCTTCTTTTTTTTTGTCTTTTTTTTTTTTTTTGCAGATTGCTTTTCCTGGAAAAAGTAACCACACTCCCGAGGTCTTCCCCATGCTTAGGACATCGCAATTCGAGAGCCCTTGCTTGGTTCATTTTTTAAAATTTGTATATTGTTTCTTTTTATGTTTTTAGGTTTGATACCCTCTCGGGGCCATGACCGTGCACTACTAGAAGAGGTTTTAGATTTCTTGCCCTTGTTCACGACATCATAATGAGATCACTCTCGAACCATTTTAAGAAATCGTTCACCTTGGATAAGAATACGAAAGCTCTGTTTCCCATGCCGTACCAGGGTAAATATATATTAGGGAGTCATCTTTCGTCGACTGGTTTAGGATTTTCGCCATCCTCCTTGGCTGGTTTCTCCTCTCCTGGGCAAAACACTCACCCTGGCCGCACATAATCAACTGTAATTGTCGTGATCGTGTCGAGCTGGATGCCCTCCTCCCTACGTCGATCGCCACCACCCCGGTTGCTGCCCGACAGACCTCCCCCGCCACCATTAAGCTTCCACCATTTCCGCCCGCTGGGTCCTTCTATATTCCGGTCCATGCTTTGCCCTCGCGCCGTCGCCCCTTCGACCCATATTATATTCCCGTAGGCTCTCTCCGGAGTCCTGACGAAGTTGTATTTGCCGAGACCAACTTCCTCGAGCTCCTGGGAGGAGCTGAACAGGATGGTCGTGGACCAGAGGATCGCATCCAGCAGCCCAGTCACCGACGAGAGGATGGACACAAACGATAGGTATGTGTTGGTGATCTGAGTGCCGCCTGCGGCAACGAGGCCGACGAGCAGGATGGGGGCCGCGCAGATGATAAAGATGACGGGATAGACCAGGAACGCCGAGTGCAGGCCTGAAGAAGAAGGCCCCCGTGGCTCGCTCTCGCTCCTCAGCCACCGCCCTCGCCAGATGGAACGTTTGTGGCACACCCATGAAGTAAATATCCACAGGTAACAAATGAAGGTGACCCCGATAGATAGGGTGATCCAGAAATTCTGAAGCCAGATGCCATAGTTTGACGCATACTTCCAGTTCACCCAGCATAACGACTTGGACCTGGCATAGTACCACTCCTCCTTCCGAGCCGAGAAGCTCTGCGCGATCCCCAGGTTAACAAAGGACAGGGCGAATGCAAAGACCCAACTGCTGGCCGTGATGAGCCAGACCACACGCCGGGTAAACTTATAACCCCAGACGCTCGTGAGCAGGGTATTGACGGACATGGCCACCAGAAGAGCGCTGCTCGAGAGGCTCCCTAGGTTGATGAGGAACCCCTGCGCCGCACAGGCCGTCGATGGCACAAAAATCCCGTCGTAGCGCCACCAGGCTAGGCTGAGGACGAACGACATGGCCTGGAACATGTCGGCCACCAGGAGGTGGTGTATCAGGGTGAGGAACGAGTTGTACCCCAGGCGCGCCGCAGCCTTGCCATCTTGGCTTTCGAGGTTCTGGGAGAGGACCTTTGTCATGTCTGATGTGTTTTGTTGTTGTTGTCGATTCGCCCCAAGTGTCCACTTGTCGAATAGGTTTGCGTCTTGGGCGCTGCGGCCGACCGGTGTGTCTTGTTCCTTGCTCCCTCGCGATGTGAGGCCTCGGTAGGTGATGTACACAAAAAGGAGAGCACAGGACAAGAAAGAGAGGAGCCCGAGTATGCCCATGGCGACAACATCTCTCTTCACCGGTGGTGGCAGGGGGGAGAGCGTCCCAGTGCCATAGGATATATCCGTGTCTGAGACCATCTTGTCGGATATGGACGATACCACCACAACCTGCTGCACATCTGGGCTGTGACTTCTGAAACGATCTGGTTGGCCACTGCGAGACTGGAACCCAGCCAACCCGGAGATCGATTCGTTGAATGTAGTCAAGAGGCGAATGTGTCGACGACGACGATGACGACGACGTCGCCGTACCAAGGAACGAGGTAAGAGATGGACCAGGGCAGAATGTGACGAGATTGGCGAGATCTGGTCATGTGAATACACTTATGATTGATCAAACAGGGCCCGGAACTGTGTTCAGTCGTACGCTGGCAGCCTGGGGTCGCGTTAAACCTATATGATTGGCATAATTAAAGGCGCCAATGCATAAGTTACGCTTTGACCTTGGGAGTAACGACAAGAGGACAAACCCTTGCTTCGTGGGGGGTGATGAAATCTGTAAATCATGCAAGCAGTGTGGGTGGGGGGGGGGGGGAAACCACTTAATACTGTACCGATGCAAGGGAACAAAGGAGAATTGTAAGCCTTCAAGGAACCCCCCCCCCTTCTTTTCCCAGTTGACTCCCCATGCTCCCTTGTGGCTTTCGCCTTCTTAAAGAAACTAGGGACTAGGTTGATGGTTAAGTCTCAAAAATCTAGCCCGAATGAATCAGTCCATCAGGGGAACGTACCATAGTAAGGAGATTTCCAGCCAGCCATAGGTCCCAGCTCCGATTAGTTGGTGTCTAATGGCGAAGCTAAGCTAGCCCAGACGCAGCCAGACCCGCCTTCAGGATAGCAAGTCTCGTTCGAGGACATATATCATGGCCCGTAATGAGAACCCCCTGCTCGTCCGCAAACATCTCCTCTGTCGTCTGTATTTGTGGGGCCTGCTTTGGGTATTCCAGGACGTAGCAGTCCAAACATAAGAGAGGGAAAAATAAGACATGTAGGCTTATATGTATGCTGAGACATACGTTCGATGATCAGCAATCGCCGGATGCTCGTAGCTTCCAGTCGGGCTGCCCCGTGAGAAGTTTACCGAACCGGCCCGGCATGCGGAAATTGCCTGGAGCAAGGATTTGCACAAGACGTTATCTCTGTCCAAAATCTAAGAATCGACATATTTAATATCTGAGTATGACCATACCCATCTCCATCTGTCTTGGCGCATGACTATGTACATACAATAGTAGGAAGCCTCCCTCGGCTGAGTGGAGCGACGCTGGAGCTATTTTCCGATTCGCGTTGGCCAGCGGAGCTTTGGGCGCTCCGCGATACTTCTTCAGCACTGCACGGGGCGACTCGGGTGCCAGAGTGGCGGTTTCGAACTAACACTAAGGGGGGGGGCCCTTCGCGAGCGGAATTGCGCTCTGACTGCAAGGATGATATTTGCTGGTATGCCAAAGGATTCACCTCACATGTCCTTTTGGTTGGAGCTTTTGGTTGGGGCTCAGGTTCAGGTCTCCACCAAGCCTACATGAATGCAACTCCCAGGACGGGAGAGGCTTCATCAGCTTCTACTGAACGAGAAGAGAGTAATGTTTATGAAGTGGCTCTCACCTGCTTCATTACATACGTTCATTGCATGTAGTCTGAATGAGGCTTGGGCGGACAGACTCCTGCTGTATGTAGTTATTTTTAATGTAGACGTTGCTCGAATGAAGTCGTTCATCAATGCCCCCACCGTCCACGTTGGCTGGCACTCTTGATGCCGGGGATTTGATCTGAATTACTGGGCACATTGCTGCTTTGGACTTATATGATGAACTAACATTCCCATCATCTTGAAAATTCCCAAGCCTGACATGAGGTTGTTGTAACCGTCCTCATTGGTCCCTACTTTAATTACACCAGCCCTGATAGGTATCGTATTATGCCGGGCTCTCGTGCTACTCCAACATAGTAGGAAAGAAGGTGGGCAGCACACACTCCATAATGATGCGCGTTTAACAACCGCAGCCTATCGTGGCCATGTAAGTATTATGGTCACAGTGGATGAAAAGAATGCCGTGCCACATGCCTGGCCTCGAGATCTGCAAAAAAGAAAGCCTGACCTGTCAGATGGCTGACTCGACAAACACAGCCGCATCCTTCGACAACCTCGCCTCAAGACTGAGTACATCAAGATGCCATGAGACCCAAAAACGTGCAAAAAAACTCAACTTCTTGAAAAATCGATTCTTCTTTCCCCTCCTTTTTTCTTATTACTTTTTTTCTTTTATCTGACAACAAATTCTATTGTCATGGAAAGAACAATGCCTCTCTCAAAACTATTCCACCGCAAACCTCCCCTAAGCCTGCCCTCGACCACGACAACATCCACCGACTCATCTCCCCAACCAACCGCAGCACAAGGACGACACCGTGTAGTATGGACTACATGTGTTAAGAAGATGCACTCTCCCAGTCGCGAACGTGATCTCGTGTTCTGGATAGGCAAATGCGTGACTGGGTGCGGTGTAGCCATGTAAGTCGGCCCTGGTTCAGACGCCTTGCAGACGCCCCAAACTTGACCATGCGCAATGCAATTAACATGATGCTCTTGGCAGACTCTTGTTGTTCGTGGTTCTCTTCCTCGAGAATCCCCTGCTCTCGAAAACATGGCGATATTCCCAGTTCCCAGACCCGCTCTCACAGAACGGCACGATCGACCCGATGTGGATGCAAAACTTCTCAGACACGGTCTTTCCCGTCATGTGTCACTCACACAATGACTACTGGCGTGAACACCCTCTATTTACGGCCTTGATGGCTGGGTGTACGGGCACGGAGGCAGACGTCTGGCTCACCCCCGATGGAAAGGACCTCTTGGTCGGTCACGACGAGGCCTCTCTCTCTCCGGAGAGGACACTGCGATCCATGTATATCGAACCATTGCTGCAGATCCTCGACTATCGCAACACCGTCGAGTCGTCATGGGATAACTTCACGGCCTTCGACCGCGCCAGGGGCGTCTTCGGCTCCAGACCTGACGAAAGCCTCATCCTGCTGATCGACGTCAAGTCTAACGCCTGGGACGTCTGGCCCCTGGTCTTGGAGCAGCTAGAGCCTCTGAGGCAGAAACAATACCTCACGCACTACGAGCGGGTCCTGAAGACCTCGGGATCTATGGAGGCTGAGGAGCAAAATATCTGGCCGGGGCCGATCACGGTTGTGGGGTCAGGCAACCTGGACAAGATGACCTTCTACAAGATACAGGAAGACATCACGCCAGATGGCTACAGGGTTCGTCCGTACCCGGATGGCTATAGCGCCTTTCACGCGTACCACGACACGTTCCTCGATGCTCCTCTGCTGGACATGATGAAGCACAATCAGTTCTGGGATCTTCACCTCAACGGAGAGACCTATCCCATGGCAGGGGGCAAAACCAAGTATTTCCCCGAAAATGCATTCTATACATCTGTCTCGTTCAAGAGAGCCATAGGCGGCGTCAGATTCGGGTTCAGTCAGAGCCAGCTGCAAACGCTACGCGAGCAGCTCAGGATCGCTCGTCTGAGCGGGCTCGAGCCCCGGTACTGGGACACGCCTGACTGGCCTACCAGCTACCGGGACTACATATGGAGCGTCCTAGCCGAGGAGAATATGGGAATTCTGAATGCAGATGATGTTTTCTCTGCGGCGAGGGGCGACTGGACGACTGTCTATGTGCGCAACGTCTATTTGATGATCGCACTCTCGCTGGTGGCTGGGGCTATTGCCGTGGCTGCAGGCCACATTGGCTGCGCTACGATATGCAGGAAATGGCACTCGAGACAAGCAACATATCCTGAGCCTATCTATATGGATTGAACCTTATAGTAGATGTCAGAACTTGGAGGGAAAACGTGGGCGTTACTAGGGAGTTGATCACTGCGCAGGCAAGGCTGGTTTGGAGTGTGAAGTTCAGCGAAGCAGGAACATGTTTATTTAAGAGTCATTACCATAGTGTTCATTTTTTACCTCCACGTTCTTTTTCTGTTAAGATTCCTCACAGGACTGCGATGGCATGAAAACTCTCTAAGCTGGAGAGGAGAGATATCCTTCAGTATATCCCATCTGGTGGGATATCATAAGTACCGGGTGTTATCCACGTCAGTCGACATACTGTGACAGCCTTCTCAGGCGAGTTAGCCTTCATCCAGACAGCCATTTTACTACTTGAAAGCTCCCACTCAAAACACTCATTCATGTGGCCACTGACTCGACCAGATTGCCATCCGGATCTCTGACGTAAATGCTCCTGAGTCTGCCCCGTGCCCCGGTACGAAAGACAACCTGTTGCCCCTCGAGCACCTCAATCCCCTCCTTGTGAAACTCTTGCACCAGGCTGTCCAGACTCGAGTCCTCCCCCACCAGAAAGCACACGTCCGCGGTCCCCGGCAGGGCAGTCGCGGCCTTGGGCTCGAATTCCTTGCCCTTCTGGTGCAGGTTGATCTTCTGCGACCCGAACCTCAGTGCGTGACGCTGGACTGCCGGATCTGACGGTGGGGTAAATGTTTCGGGCTTCATGCCGAGGTACCTGCTGTACCAGCTGATGGTCGCTGGCACGCTGGCGCAGGTGAGAACGAGGTGGTCCAGAGACTTGACGACAGCCAAAGGTTTTGACATCTTGGGAAGTAAACAGAGTCCTCATAGAGGGGATTTATACACCCAAAACCGTAGCAAGTGATTTCGCGGAGGTGTGGTGATCATCAGGAACAGGTCTGGGTAAAGCTGCCATGATGCACTGCTTTTGCTGCCGAGTTCGGAGACACCCAGGGCGCATCTGAGATGGGGGGTAACTTGACTAAGTGTCTTATTTAGTAACTCGGTGAAGGTCATGCAGAGTTCAAGTAATTATCTGTTGCAGATTTTTATTTGGAAATCATGGACACACGGGAGCGTTTTCTTCTGCACTGTTTCGTTATTTCATAGGGTGTAATTAATTCAAGTAGTGATGGGCATGAATAAATGATATGCAGTAGTTATACAACAATACCACGTGTGTTTGCATATATAAAACATGTGGTTACGATTAGCAGAAAGTGCCAACCCCCCATTTTCTCCGCTCCAGAGTCGTACTCGTCAGTATATATCCCGAGAAAACTGAGCGCGAAAAGGCCTGGTCTGGGACAAGTCGAACGCTATTTTGTCGTCAAGTAATAATTCCACGAAGAGGAAAAAGTCTTTGGGACTGAGTCGCCGGCCGGATATGCAGGTTTGATCAAGTGCATGTGAATTCTCAAGACAAATCCTCAATTGAGAGGATTTATATTAAAGACAGCACGGCTGGCCCACCGTGATTTGACCGTCTCGTGCACTTGATTACTTGGCCGTACTACCGCTTGTGGGAGAGAGACCCAATCTATTCGCTATCCGCATGAGATCTGTGAAAAATGAAGGTAGTTCGTATCTGCTTGTTGCTTCGTTGGTTGAGCAGCCCCGCCCTGGCCGCACTGACCGGGTCAGCCACTCTGGATTCATTTTCAAGTTTAGTGTATGAAATCTCTATTCTGAAAGAATACTTTCCAAACATCAATTCTAATCATGTTTCGATATCGGCAGAGTATTTGGCGATTCTTACACGGACGACGGAGTCTACTCTTACACCCCAGAGCCGGACGGAAGCACAGTGAGAAGACCGTTTCATCAAAATCAGCCAAAAACCCACTGCTAATAAAGAGAATTTGGCTGCAGTGCAATGACACCACGACCGGCGGCCGAATCTGGACCGAGTACATACAACAATACACCGGGATCAACCTCTACGACTATGCAGTCTCGGGAGCTGTTTGTGATACCTACTTCTCCCCGTCGACTCGAAGTGGTGTAAAGCAAGACCAGGTGCCTTTGTTTCTTGAGGACAACGCGTACGTTGGCAACGAATCCCTCGTCGACTCAGCCAATGAGACAATCTAGTAGGCATGACTTTTATCTTCTTTTGGCCATTAGTGAGATAATATTTTATTGAATTCCGGTGGAACAGTGCAATTTGGATTGGCACCAATGATCTCGGCCCAGGTGAGTGTTTTTCGCCTGCCTTTAGTAATGACAGCGAGCCACCCAGGCAGCTAGAGAAAAAGTAGTTTTTCTGACTCGAAGATAGCTGCCTTCTTCACGGACAATCGACTGAACCTGACGATCCTAGACTACATCAACTGTGTTTATGAGCAGCTTGATGTATTGTATGGAATAGGGGCACGCAACTTTGTGCTCCTGAACATAGCCCCCCTCGACTATACACCGATGTACGCTCTGCCGGAGAACGGAGGGGTGATTGATTCTCACTACTGGTTGAATGAGGATCAATACAGTACCAACGTGTACGTGCCTTCTTTCCTATCTGTTGTCTGTGGTTTCTCTAGCTGTGGGGGTTTACTTTCTTGTAGCACTGCCACCCGTCTGGTATGGCCATAGGAAGTTCAAGTAACTCACATACGGGATGACAGAACACTTGTAAGCGAAAAAATGCGCGAGTACGTTGCGCTCGTCAACTCGATCTACAACTTTCAATCGCCGTATGAGGTGTTGATCTCGGATCGATATCCCGAGTGTTCATTTACGGTGTATGATGTTCACGCACTGGTAAGAACTAACATCACTTATATGATCGCCTTCCTGAGGTTTTTATTGTTACCATTTATCCTTGGTGAATTCTAACAGAATTATACAGCTGAGCGACATCTGGCACAACCCGTCGGAGTATCTCAACGGCACGGCACCTCTGAACGTGACCTCGTCCATTGCTCAGTGTGGTAGTGCTTGTGACAACTCATCCGTACGAGATAGTTACATGTGGTACGATACACTGCACCCCTCAGAGCAGACGGATCGGATTATTGCGCAGGAGTTTGTGAACATGGTTAGTGGGAATGGCACCTGGAGCAAAACCTGGACGTCAGCGAGTACATGAGATACGAGGCCCGGCATGTGTGGCACAAGGGTAGATGAGCACGTAATTACTGTAGCATGTATGATGGGTACTTAGTAGGCACTGGGCCCGCCTATCATCAAGCAGGCGATCTGCATTACTCCGACTGAGTAATTACTAACGTTGATTTGCTTGCATGTCTACTCATACTCAACTGGCCAGCATTGACTCCAAAGAATGAAGGCCCTAGTATTTTCAGAGATTATATGCAACCTTAGTACTTAAGTAATTCCTATGTGCACCACGGACTTAGGTGCTAGAATTCTTCGTGCCTATACTTGTACCCGAAATCTGATTGCTCTGCACATCATCGTAGCGAAACGTTTTGAAGAGGGAGAAAAAGAAACAGAGGAGAGAAGAAAGGAAGTCTCCAATTTGGGGAAAGATCGTGATAGACAGCCGCTCAGGATGTCGGTTTTAATCATTTCCCCTCTCTCGCTGCCGGATCCGCACCCTTCCCCGCATATCAATACCGACCCCCGTTTGACGGTAACAAGGGATTCATTTATCAAACACCAAAGACTCGTGTACCGGATATCTCTCTATTCCATTCATATTTCTCTTTTGCCCGACCTTGTCTCATTTATATGAAGCTCAAAGCCGACCAAGGCGATGTCTTGCCGTAATCACTGTCCTCAGACTTGAATTTATTACGCCGTGGGCTGAGATTTTACAACTCGCCACAAGGACTTACTTGAAATAACGACATAGCAACACCAACGCCAGCATGTTGAGCGGCTCCGAGGTGGCCGAGCACAAGTCCCCAGACTCGTGCTGGATGGTCATACACGGCAGAGTCTACGATGTGACCAAGTTCTTGAATAAACACCCAGGAGGCCGTGCGATCCTGCTCAGGCAGGCTGGAGCCGTGAGTACCTCATTCATTATTCCTCAGCACAGGACATTACTCCAGTTGCGCAGCGTTATTATTAAATTATTAAATATTATTCATACCGGTCCAGGATGCCACGCCAGAGTTCGACAAGATCCACTCGGTAGAGGTGCTCCAGGAGCTGCCAGACGGCAGCAACCTCGGCGAGCTGGACCTCTCTACAGCCCAGGCCCTCAGCTTGCCCGTACCTGAGGCCGCCATGACCACCACCACCGCCACTGCCGCCGATAGCAAGAAGGTGCGCCCGCTAGCCCTATGCGTGCGTGCGTCCGACTTCCGCACCGAGGCCAAGAAGGTCCTGAGCCGGCGGTCGTGGGTCTACATCTCGAGCAGCGCCAACTCGGGCCAGTCGATGCAGGGCAACCTCGACTCGTGGGGCCAGGTGACGTTCCGCCCGCGCGTCCTGCGCAACGTCGCGAGCGTGTCGGCGCGCACCTCAGTCCTGGGCCAGCCGTCTGTTGCACCGTTCTTCGTCGTGCCGATGGGGACGATGGGCATGGCGCACCCCGGCGCGGAGATGGAGATGTTGCATGGTCTGGTGCGCAAGGGCGTGCACGCTGTCATCTCTACGGCAAGCTCCAAGACGTGGGGGGACATTATGGATTTTCATGCCCAGGAGCTCGCGAAGGTGGGCGGGGCCGAAGAGAACCCGGCGAGGTTGTTCTTCCAGCTGTATATCCCGACGGACAGGCAAAAGGCCGTCGAACTCGTACAGAAAGTGAAGAAGGCTGGCTACAGGGGTTTGTTCATCACCGTTGACACGAATGTCCTCGGGAAGAGGACAGCTGACCGTCGAAAGCAGGCAGAGGAGTCTCTGGAAGATGGAAAAGACCACAGCACCACCTCGCAGCCCGCGGGAGCTGAAGGCAACGAGAACCAATACGCTCCTGCGGTGGGCGCACGCCCTGTCCCTGGGCAGCTGAGCCCCATGGTCAACTGGGAGGATCTGGAGTGGATTCGTAAGGAGTGGTCTGGCCCTATCGTCCTGAAGGGGATTCAGACGGCCGAAGACGCAAAGCTAGCTGCCGAGAACGACTGCCAGGGCATTCTGCTCAGCAACCACGGGGGTCGGCAGCAACATTCCGCCCCAAATGGGCTGGCCACGCTGCTGGAGATCAGGGCATACTGTCCAGAGGTCCTCGAGAAGATGGAGGTGTATATAGATGGTGGGTGCCGAGACGGTGCTGATATCCTCAAGGCCCTAGCGCTGGGCGCCACTGCTGTGGGCTTCGGACGGCCATTCCTCTACGCCATGGCTGCTTATGGCTCAGCAGGAGTGCAGAAGCTGGTCGATAGTAGGTGGTGATGCCTCTCCCTTGCGTTGATGGTGAGCGCTGTTCAGAATGTACCTTGCGACTGCTGACATGCTCGGGCGTGTGAATGATCTAGTCCTCTCAGAAGAGCTGTCCATCGGCATGGCACTGCTGGGCGTCACTGCGATCGATCAGCTCCGGCCTGAGATGGTGAATGCTCAGCCTCTTATCAACAACATGTGGCGACCTGAGCTTCCCTCCATCTTGAGCCGTCTCTAGTCTCAAAGAAGAAACGCTGAGCGGTGGAGAGCCTTTCTTTGCCGGGGGGGGGGGTGGGGGAGGAGAGGCACCGACGAGGAGATGACAAGTTAGGTGCACAAGGCAACGATTCGAGACATTACACTAAAGAGAACACAACTCCAAGGGAGAAAGAACGCAGGATTTAGACTTTCGAAGGTGGGTTGCCGTTGCATATGTAGGGGCTGAGATTGTTGGCAAGATGAATTGTTGTGCCACCGCCAAAGGGTATCCGATATGGGGTCATTGGAAGCTTCCATTATTATTCTTTTTCATTAGAGCCACATATTATGATAGAGACAACAACTAGAAACTGGCCACAAATTCTTTCCACTCCGCTCCTCAGCTGAAGAGCCGTTGATGGAGAGTCCTCCTAATCACGTCACAGCCCAACTGAGACAGCTCAATGTGCATAGCTGCAGAGAGACCCCAAGGGTGGCCAGCCACAGTGTCGCAATCTCAGCGTTGATAGCAAGACGCAACGTCACAGAAGTGCTGGATGGAAGGGGAAATCATATTCGACAGGCCTGTATGAACGTCATACACACTGACTCTTTTGACGTTCCACGACTTTTTTCTACTTTCCGATGTCTTGGACTTTTTGATCTCGACCACACAACACCGACTACTCTCATTACACAGACCAAAACAATCACATACACGCTGCACCAAGGCCACCAGCAAAGATGGGGGGCTACACGAGCCTAGGAGAAGCGATTCCGCGCCTCGCCAACCTCACCTACCGTGCCCCGAGCCCCCTGCACATCACCTTGGGTGGACAAAACTTCACCCACTGCTGCCTCGTCGCCATGAACCAGTCCCTCCACCTCGACGGGCCTAACGGATCCCTGGCCTTTAGCAGCCCCGCCTACTTCCTTCCGTCGCTCAGCATCGCCGAGCTTGTGTCCGCCGTCTCGGGGACGTCCGGCTTGTTCCCCTGCGGCGCGAGCTGGAACGGCGACCGGCAGGGTGCGCCTGTCGTCCGCGTCCCGTACGACTGGTGTCTGGAACAGTGTGGAGGGTGGGAGATCAGCACCTTTGACGTGCTGTCCCAGTGGGTAGGGCCCCTGGTACAGTTCATCCTGCCCAGCCTGGCCTTTTGCCTCAACGTTCCGAGGGCCAAAAAAATCAACATCCCGAATATTGTCTTCCAGGGCCACCCGCGGAGTGTCATGGGTTTCATGACGTACTGGATCCGGCTCGCCTGGGCCATGCTCCTCATGACGGTCGACACCTTCATATGGCTGTCCATCTGCTTTGCCTTTGCCGGTCCGATGCTGTTGAGCGCCGTATACGAGTTCGTGCTGGACCGCAAGATTCTGGAGTTTATGAATCCGCCGAAGGACAAAGGGAGAAAGCAACGGCCTGCGATTTCGAAGCGGTTGAAGGCGCAGTTGTTGTTGGCAGTGGTGGCGGGAAACCTGCGCCTCTCCACGGACCGTAGAAGCACGACGCTAGCCAGTGCCAGGAGTGCTCCTGGCGAGGAAGGCCAGAAAACTCATCGCCGCTGCGGACATTCATCGTCGACAGTCATCAACCCGCTTTCAGATAATACCTGGTCGAGAGTCATGACCATGGTGGACGACGAGGAGGACGAGGAGGCCACGAATCCTCGCAAGGTGGCGCTGTCAACTAAATTGAAAGCCATCCTCAACTCTCAGGCAAGGTCAGTACTCATGGAGCCAAAAGAAGAAGATTAAAAGTTCGTTCGGGCAAGGACTAATAGAGAGAAACATGAAACAAAAAAAAGTTTCGGGTCCACAATTGGCGGGCCTATATTGTTCTTCGTTGGAGGCTTCATCTACACGTGCATAGACATCCACAGCAACAACCTTGGGGACAACGACACAGCCCATGCCTTGGCGTTCGGAATGTGTGAGTACTGGAGGTTTGTCAAGAATCAGGAAGTACTTGCTGACCATATGGTCATCGTCGTCTTCATCAGGGTACATGACAGTTCCCCACCTGGCCATCATCGCCAGCGCCATGCTTGCCGCTTCGAGCCCAAGCGCTCTACAGGGCATTGTCTGGGACGGTGGTGAAGCGGCCTCTAGAGATAGATTTCAAAAGGGGTTCTGGGACTCGGTAAAGGCCAGGATGCAGCAATATCGATCTCTGAAGTGGATACTTGTGCGGCTGCGTGGGTATGAACTTGTCGAGAATACCTATGACGGACAGTTCCAGACGGTATCATTATGGAATCGCGGCCTCAACAAACGCCGCTGGGTACAGGAGGCTGTCCGAGACTATAGTGTGAGGTATGACCGGAGCTGCCGCGGGTCTCTGATGATGATGCCAGAAGATGTGCGAAGGGCACTCAAGGAAGACCTGGGCGACGTCATGAACACCGTCATGGCATCGGCATTCCTCTTGATCGTGCCGTCCGCCCTGGCATTTCTGATCTCGTACAACACGCCGCGGAAAGGAGTTGCATGCCGGAGCCTGACTTATCTCATCTATGGGATCAGCCAGGTCATCGAGTGCCTGCTCTGGATCTGGGAGGCCTGGCTGAAGGTGCATTACGGTGAGCGGTGGTCTGAGGCACACACCCGAGCCAAGACCATCAACTGGCTTGGACAGGTATTTTTTGGGTTCTGGGCCGTCTTCGCAGCCATCGTCGGCACTCTGATGCAGCTCCTTGGGGTGTACAGGTCTTGTGTCTGCGAGGTAAGAGTGCCCGGGTGATGAAGCCCTCGAACCAACCCGACCTTGGCTCAAGTGCTGACAGGAGTAGCAGGTTCCCATCAGCTACTGGCTCAGCCCTCACGCCCCTGGGGCATACGTCGACTTGAGCACTGACAACCAGGCATCTATTGAGGTGGCCGGCCAATACTGGGTGACGACAGGTGGCGTGGCCGTGGGGTTCATCTGTTGCATATGTGCTCTGGCGTGGTGGCACCAGAGGAGGTTGCGAAAGGTGTTCAGAGATGAGGCCAATACTCTGGGCCAATGATTATAGTGATGAGTCTTG
Source organism: Cryphonectria naterciae (assembly GCA_014850475.1). Lineage (NCBI taxonomy): Eukaryota > Fungi > Ascomycota > Sordariomycetes > Diaporthales > Cryphonectriaceae > Cryphonectria > Cryphonectria naterciae. The sequence continues at coordinate 124,793 of JACWST010000086.1, forward strand.
ATAGGATTTTCATGCGAATCTCAAATAGCCAGGTTGAATTTGTACATCGCGTACGAAGCGGAACTCTCGGTTAAATCGTCCCAGCACCTGCAGCAGAGAGACGGTGGCCTGACCCTCTGGGGCAACCCGCTCGACTGCACCACTGTAGAATAAGCCGCTTGAGGGGCTTTGGCTAGTATAAGCATCGAAGCCCTGGATTGGATCCACAGCATTACTAGTGATCTCCCCTGTGCGGGCTCACGGGAAAACCCCCCATCCTCAAGTGAATCCAGAGAAAGCAGTCACCATCTTTATTTGACTTGGAGAAGGGAGCCACTCTTTGAGATCCTCAGTTTATCCATTTCTTTCATTCTCACACATGGCGAGCCACAGCGAGATGATTCGCCTTGAGCGGACGATAGTAGCAGGCTCCCTCGAGATTCCTCGAATAATCAACGGTCTTTGGCAGCTGGCTGGTGGACATGATCAAGATGTGGATATCGGAAATGCCTCTGCCGCTATGGATATTCTGTGAGTTGTCCATGTGTACATCAACGCCTCGTGAGACCACAGGTTGAACGTGCCCTCTGTCTGTTCCAGAATCAACAGCGGTTTGGACTGTTTCGACATGGCCGACCATTATGGGGATTCCGAGCTCGTTGCAGGCCACCACCACAGCACCCATCGCCCAAACGGGAAGGATATCACAGCCTTCACCAAGTGGTGCCCGGCAGAGGACGGCACCAAAACCCTCGAGAGGGCCCAAGCAGCTGTAGACCGCGCCCTGGAGCGGATGCAACAGAAGCAGATCGCCCTGCTCCAGTACCACGCCTGGGATTACACCGACGACACTTATATCCACAACCTGATGCATCTCACCCACCTCCGTGCTGTGGGGAAAATAGCCAACATCGGCCTCACCAACGTGGACGCTGCGCACCTGGCCATGCTGCTCGACACGGGCTTCCCCATCGCCACAAATCAGGTCTCCTGTTCCGTACTTGACCGGCGTGTTGTCCGTAGGCGGATGAGTGCCCTCTGTGTAGAGCGCAATGTCGGGCTCCTTTGTTACGGTACGCTCCTGGGCGGCTTCTTGAGTGAGAAGTGGCTGGACGCGCCGCAGCCTGCCGACACCAGCTCGCTGAACTGGTCGCTGCGGAAATATCTCCGGTTCATCCATGCTGCGGGCGGCTGGGGTCCATTTCAGACTGTCCTCAGGGTCTTGGACACGGTGGCGAAGAAGCATGGAGTGTCCGTGGCAGCAGTCGCGACGAGGTGGGTGCTCGACATCCCAGGTGTGAGGGCCGTGATCGTCGGAACAAGGCTCAACGCAGACTCGGGGGTCTATGCCAAAAAAATCCTACATACCTTCTCGTTCCAGCTTGACTCGAAGGATCGAGCTCTCATCGCAAGGGCACAGGAAGGATTGAAGGATATTCCCGGTGACTGTGGCGACGAGTATCGACGGCCGCCATTTCTCACCGCTGCAGGCGATTTAAGCCATCATTTGGCCCAGACAGACCAAGCTCGAAAAGTCAGAGAAGCTATCGAGAGAGGTCAGAGGGTGGAATATCTGACAGGAAGTAAATGGGAGCCCATTTGTGTAAGTTCGTCTCACAGCCCCTTCAACTCTCGTGACGCCAAAACGCTCAGATAAATATTCGTAGGGGTATTGCCGCGCCGTGCGCATAGGCTCACGCATCCACATCTCGGGAACAACAGCTAATTCACCACCCGGCATCTCATCGCTTTCTTGCGTGGGCAGTGCTTCAGCGGCCAGTCAGTCTGTCTGGGTCCTAGACATAATCGAGGGAGCACTCAAGGGCCTTGGCTCATCCATGAGGGACGTTGTGAGGACGCGAGTGATCTTGCGAGACGCGCAAGATGCCGATGCAGTGAGTAAGGAGCACGGCTGGAGGATGAAATGTGCCGGGATCTTGCCAGCAAACACGCTGATACAAGCTGGATTGTATGAGGAGCAAATGTTAGTGGAGATAGAGGCCTGGGCAGAGGTTGGATCGGCTGAACATGGCGTGGTGCAGATATCCAAATCGTACTAAAAGAGCATAATTGCTGGTTGGACAGACATCAGCAGTGTCTTATGTGCCGCTATGAAAAGATCTTTAGCCACATGCAACCTCGTCACACTTTAGCCAGGGGCCTTGAGAATCTCGCGAAACCCCTTCCTCGGGTAGCTTATGAAAAAGTTGACGAGACATTGTCGCCTATCCGGTCTCTTCCGCTTCATCATCCTTGCCCTCATCACCCTCACCTTCCTCGGCAGTGGCCAAGTCTGCCATTTCATGGTCTTGCTCCTCGGCGGTCACGTCCATAGTGTTGTCCTCTGCTTCCTCTGCTTCCTCTGCTTCCTCTGCTTCCTCTGCTTCCTCTGCTTCCTCTGCTTCCTCTGCTTCCTCCTCGTCCTCCTCGTCCTGCTCGTCATCAACATCCTCACTTCCAGCACTAGACGTATCCCCAGATCTATTCGAGGCCGCGATCGAGTTATCCACGCTCCTTCGCAGATTTGGAAACATCAGTGTCTCTGAGATATCCTGATCAAACTCGCTCGGTACGTCACTAAGGTCGCTCTCGTCATCTGCGTCGTCATGCTCGGGTCTCGGGCTGCCCATCTCGCTCTCAACATCGCCGTTGCCCGCGGCCTCGGGGTCTGCTGTGCCGTCACCACTTCGTTGCCTTGAGTCGGTCTCATTATCATCCTTCATGTCCACATCCTCAACCTCGCTGTCATCTCCACCACGGCGGGACCCCGCAGTATGCTTGCCACTCGCCATACTACCACGACGTGACTTCCGGCTGCTCGATCGCTCGCTGACGGCAGACTTAGGTAGAGGCTGCTCGGTGGCTCGCAAGACAGCTTGCTCGGCCTTGCGGAGGATGTCGGCACGCCGGACGCCGACCAGCCTGCGACGAACGGCACCACCACCCTCCGCTGCATTGTTGGAAGCAGATCTCTCCATCTTTTCACCATTGCCAGCGCCATGAGATGGCGTTTCACTGGACGCACGACCAGCGCCGGTCTCGTCTTTCTTGGCAAGGCCATTGGGATGCAGAAGACCGTTGAATTGATCCTTGTCAGTTTGGACATTCGCCTCCAAGCCCGCGACGCGATTGCGTTCCTCGATTACCTTCGAGGGTTCTGGCCCTGGTAGCTCGTTGGCTATGGCCACGTAGAGAACGGAATAACAGTCGTTGATGAGGTCGTCGATCATGCCGACCTTGGTCAGGCCTCCGTTCAGCTTCTTGAGTTCGATGGTGTCCTTCATGGCACTCAGAGCGTGGTGATCTCTGTCCTCTGTGCCAGTCCAGTCCGAGACTCGCTCTGCCAGAATCTCAAACTCCTCGGGACTCATGTTCTTGAACACGTCCTCCTCGACAGGATGAATCTTGTACGTACGCCGCAGAAGCTTGGTGTACGCTTGCACACAGCTAGCCCACAGATCATTGAAGTGGTAGAAGTCTGCACCCTTCTTCCGGATTTTCCTCAAAAGTGCTTCCATGTTCACGCGATCATGCGTAAGAGTTAGCAGATGTACTATATACCGCACATACTGCTCCGTGAAAACATGGTGCCGTCCTGGACGTTCGGCATCGCACTTCCACACATTGATGGCCATTGTCTTGGTCACCATGTGTTCTCGCAGTACCGCAAAAGCCGCCTGAGCTTCTATGAACTGGCTTGGAGAGTCATTCTCCTTGGGGTCGTAAATCATGCGAGCGTGCCGCATAATTATGCGGTGCTGCCAGTGCGACTTGTCCTTATCACGAAGGTGTCGCAAAGTCTCAATGATGTAACCCTCCCAGTCGTCTAGGGACTCAACTGTGGCCGTTTCGCCGCGGTGGGGAGAGTTGGGCTGCCGTTGGAGAACATCAGCGGCCTCTTGTGCCGACATATCCTCGCGATTCACAAGCTTGCACAGTACTGAGACGATCTTGTAGTGCGGCTCCAGGATTGGATCCTGGCCGTGGCGCGGCTTGGGAAGAAGCGATACTACCTCGATCGCTTTCTCTAGGGCTGTAACAACTGCTGAGACAGTCGGCCTTGCCTTTTGGTCCTTGAGCTCCAGGGAGTCAGGCGGCTTCTGGTACATCTTCCAGAGGCATTTTGACAGCATGTAGGGATTTTTCCAATCCTTCGGCCGTCCCTTCATTGCCTTCCTGAACAGGGCAGCTGCGTATTTCCAGACCTCAAAGTCCGTCATCTCCGGGTGTAAGGGCTTTTGAAAGGTTCCGCTGCCGTTCGACTCTGGGTAGAAGCGAGCATGATCGCGGTGCTGAAAGGGTTCCATCGCAAAGGGTTCACGACTCGACGCATACATGCGCATGGCGAAACTGTAATAAAGCTGGCAGAGCTTCTGCTCATCTTCAGTGGTCTCAGGGGTCCAGGACTGAGAATGAGACAGTGCCAGGGTATAGCAGTGAATCGCTTGGCGCTGGAATTTGAGCAATTCATTTCGCTCCTTGTTCATCTTATCAGCGGACCACAGTACGGCTTCATCCAATTCATAATCGAAGCACTCGGCGAGTCTGAACCATGCTTCCCACATGTCCGGTGTAAACTGTAGCTGCAGACGCAGAAATGTCGCACCGATGCGTAGATCGTCAGTAGCTCCTGGGGTCTGGCGACGATTCAGGTCGACGCCCTTGAATTTTGTCAGAGCTATCATCCCCAGCAGAAAAAACCAGCCGCTCTTGGCGAGTGACGCCTCGGGCGTATTGACAGTCATGGCGTCAAGGGGCACAGTTCCATCAAGGGCCTGGTACAAACGCAGAGGATGTATAGGCTTCTTGATATATTCCTGGAAATTGCGGAGGTTGTGGATCATGGGAGTGCTAGACTTGGCCTGACCGATGGCGCCTTGCATGTGTTCGATGGTGTTCTTGAGATCCGATTTCAGCAGATCCTTCATCGACATACGGTTTGCCAGCAACATGATCTTCTCGACGAGCTGCATTGCCGGCCGCTTTTCGAGCTTCTCTGGCGTGCAGCCGTGATCTTGGACCTCCCAGATGCCGACGCCCAGCTTCAGCCCGTGGAGATCGTAGAGAACTTGTCCCAGGTAGTCTTCCCAATTCTCGATGTTTCTTTGCTTCAACAGCTCTATCCGCATCATCTTCAGGAATACTTTGTTAGATGAGCTGCATGCTTTCCGCAGGCCCAGGACTTGATGGACAGCATTCAAAAAATCGGCTAGATCACTATCAGGCGTCTTGAAGATGGAAGCATTTTGGTGGATGCCCACTTTGATGAGGCAGTACTGTAAGGTCCACGTCCTGACCTGGAGGTCTCGCAACCTCTCGAGTAATTCGTTGAAAGCGGACGATTTCGAAGGCGCGGGGGTTATGCCGAGAGTGAACTCGTCTTCCTGAATGACTGCGACGTGTACGAAGCAGCTCAACTTGGCCAGAGCAGATGATGTAGACCTGAGATGGTCCTCGTCAATGATGTCAAATGCGGTGTTGTCATTGAGAGCCAGCGAGAGAGCAGAAACCATCATGTCGTGTATCGACCTCGTCAACTTCAGAAGGTGTATTTTGCGTGATTCTTGTGGGGTGGTCAAGTATGCCTCGCTGTCCATGTCGTTAATAACCATTTCGATGCTTCTGAGGAGGCAAGAGAACTGTTTTGTTGAGTAATTGATCGAGCCGTAAGCATCGCTCAACCGGGACCATAGAAGAAGCCTGAGATCAGTGCTGCTCGCGACAAGGAATTTCCAGAGGTCCTTCAAGCCTTGGTTGGCACATTCCTTGATAGAGACCCTGGAGGGCTGCTCGGCATCCGTCGCTCTTTCATCAGTCGAAGAGTCCTCCTGGTCAGCCGCAACGAAGACTGTCTCTGGATTTAGCACTGGCTCGAGAGTCTCAATGACTGCGACAGCATCCGTCATCTCCTCTTGGAACAAGCCAAGAAAGAAGTCCATAGTCGTGAGCTTGCTGATCTCTCGATCAGCCTCTGCAGCGGAGACATCCGGCATAACAGCATTGTTGGGCAGCTCGATCTTGTCATGGCCTGTCGCTGCTAGGTAATCCCTCAGACTATGCCAGCATGCTAGTATGTGATCTCGGGAGATGTTATCGGCCAGCGTTGTCGAGAAGACACAAGCCCAAAGGAAACGCAGAGACAACTGCTGTCCAGAATCAACCGGTCTGGAGTGGCTGAGCTCCGATGCCAGGTCCAACCAACGACCAAGGCGAATTTTGGTCCCCACTCTTATGACTTGGTCGGCGCGGTTGTTTGGATCGATGATGCGCTCGTAAACATCAAGATATACTTCGAAAAGCATCTGCACGAGGTTGTCCAATTCGGCCAATTGATCATCGTAAACAGCGCTGTCTTCGATCCGACGGAGCTCGCACTGCATCCGTTCGTATATGGCCTCATCGTAGTGGTTGATGGTCTGGACGACGGCAGTCTTCAGCTCCTCAGACCACTTCTTGGAAGTATAGCTTCGGGACATGGTGACGAGCCACTCGAAGGCCACATCTTGAGCGGCTATGCAGGCTGCATTCGTCTTCTTGATGAAGCTCCCGAGGCCCACTGATTCATTCAAAACAGCTGGTTCAGAAGCGCGCTGCGCACCAGACTTGGTGTGCTCCAAGAAGGCGTTCATTCCTAGGGCAGCTGTTTCCGACTTGTTGAGAAAGACTCTCGCATTCTCCTCATCAAATGTTGCCAATGAATCTCGCAGGTCGATGCTGGCAGTATGAGTGATTTTCGAAGTTCGCTCTTCCAATGCACATGAATCGAGGATCTCTCCTATCCTGTCAACGGTAGATTTGTCTGTTACGCCCAGGTTCTCGAGGATGTTCTTTGTCAACTGAAAGAGATTCTGGTCAGCGCCTTGGAAGGGCTGTAGCTGTGCTGCGCGCAGAGTAGTCTCGTCGACCGCCTCTTCGGCGAGGGTGTCTCGCCTCCTGATCCGCTTGGACCTTTTTGTGTCTCCATTTTCTTCCTCAGCAGGCTCAGGCAGACCCGCTACAGAGACTGATCGCTTTCGAGATGGCAGGGATACGCTTCGCTGTCGGTTGTCTGCGTTCCTGATATTACTTTCATTGACGTCATTCTCTTGCGGTCCATCCTTAGTGAGTGCTTTCGCACCTGCTGGTGGACTGGCTGCTGTTTCCTCCGAGAGCGTCTTCGACATGTCTGCAGGGGCGGGAGTTTGCTCGTCGACATCCATACTCGCAACATCGTCTTCCTGATGCTCATGGCCATCTGGTAGCTGGATCAAGACGCCCTGTCCGGAGAAACCAGCTTCCTTGACGAATTGGACCAGAGCCATGCCCAGCTGCGCCCACGACAGACTTGAAAGCTGTATTACTGGTCTCGGGAGACTGATGCCCACCGCCAACCCCTTGCGTTCACCCGATTGTATAATCGGGTTAGGCAAGAAAGGGACGGGATCAATATGCCGCTTGAGGAGAGGCAGCATCTCCTTCTCCAAGTATGTTTTGATACTAGGATGTGTAAGGGAAACATCGTCACCCAGGACGTACAGTTGGTCTTTCAGCTGTTCTCCGGCAAAGCCTTCGGCGAGGGACGGTGGTTCCACATCGACGACGGCAGGATCATCATCCAATTCAATTGCTGCTTCAAGACAATATCGACTCATGCGTGCGCTGTTCAGGAATGCAGCTGTCCTTGCAGTACGCCTCCACAACTCAGCGTCGGATGGGTCTCGGTCCAATGCAGCGTTAAAATCGTCTATTGCCTTCCGAGCATCGCTCAGCACCGCTGGGTCTTTGAATACCTCGTGTGCAGATTTCCCAGCTCGACGTGCTCTTGATTTTATTCTGTCCAGTATGAACTGCCCATGATTCTTATATGAGAGAAATAATGCCTGTGGAAGACTCGACTCGCTGCCATCGGCGTATGTGCCAGCCGCATCGAGGCCTGAGGATTCGAGAGGGAGGAAAGGATGCTGCTGTCGCTCTGTTCGCTCATATTCGGTGGCACTCTCGGGGAGTTTGAAGATGTCGGATAGGAAGAGCTCGTCGTAAGCACCCGCAGCATCGTCGAAGAATCGGGGTCCTTGGGCATGGAGCTTGAGGGCGTTCTGGAAGAGCTTCAGGGCATCGTCGACCTAGGCCAGTGTCAGTAATCGAGGGCCGCAGTGATCCGGGGAAGAGTTCAAGAGTACCTGGAGCTCCCGGGAGGTATCAACCTCCTCCTCAATGTTATCCTCGGGCTCGAGATTGATGGCTGAGAAGGCAGGCTACGCGCATCGCGTTAGTTAAGTGGATAGCAGCGCAGACGCGTCGGTTCAGCGCAGGTCGACCAATGTTCCACTTACCATAGCGCTGGATCTGTGGACAAGAAGTCCGTATCATGCAGCATCAGAGATAGGTTCTTAGACCACCACCGCCCAACACGCTAAGGATCGCGAGCGTAAAATCATAAAGAACGTCAGTACAAAGGTGAATAAGTTCGTAATTCAGGTACAGACCAGAAAGCACGCGGCTGACTGCTGTTGGTAATTAGAATGCCTGCCGCAAGCTTGCAGAAGTCACTACGTATCCGGTATGTATCCTACACAGTACTAAAATATTAAGGCCCCTGCTTGCCAGGGACACCCCACCAAGCCCACTTCCTGCAAGACGTTCCAGGCCCTCCAGCTCCCCTGGCAGTGCGCAAGTACTCGTCGCAAGTGGCAGAGCTGCGACTTGCTGTTCATACCTGACAGCTTCCTGGTACTACTTGTTGGTCAACGACCACCAACTTCTTGATGTCTGTCTGACTTACGTCCCTCCCATTGCCAAAGTCACAGATACCAATTCAGTTCACACCACAATTCTTTTTTCCTGTCGTTACCAGCCCAATCAAATCGGTCTGCTGGCCGTCCCCGCAGTGTCCAATTCTTTCGACCGCAGGCTCGTACACCGACCGAGTACGTGTTCACTGCAATCACTTTGAGTTGGGCCGGCGCGAACAAGCAGACATATCTTTTTCGACCTCATATCCCAAGAAGGGGAGAACTCCCACACCATCGCCATGGTCGCTCCAGCTGTTCCAGAGTGAGTCACTGCCTGGTTATCCCCCAGCTGATTTGGCGCATAGCTCTTCTTGCGTGCTTGCTGACCTGGTCGTCCGTCCCCCCCTGCAGGATCACGGAGGAGGTCCTCCACGAGTCTGTCGAAGCTCGCACCGAATCCCTTATCGCCCTTCGTGAGCTGGGCCCGCCAGATCTGGTTCATCTCCTCAAGCAGCCACAGAGAAATGCTGTCAAACATGTACGCTGGTCATCCACCCGACCGAAACGACAACAATTGCAAACTGGCTCTGACCCTCTGCTAGATCGGAGTCTATCACCATGTCACCGGCGTCGATGCTTCGTCCTCCGCGAGTCTTGCAGCATATATAAACACCTTGACCTATAAAGAGCACGGACAACCACAAAACGCGAAAATTGTCGAGGGCGTCTACTGGTACGCTTTTCACCCTTCGTCAATCGCAAGGCACGGCGAGCTGACAGCAGCGCGAACAGTTGTTACAATGCCTTCTCCAGATTGGACATGCGAGTTCATGTCACCATTCCCGGCACCGTCGAGAGCTACTGCGTCGATGAGCGCGGCGAGAAGAGGAAGGCGACGGATGAACTCTGGCTCGAGACGTACCTCTGCAGCGTCCTGCGCGCTTACTCGTACGCTGACGACGGCAGCGGCGATACGATCAGGAAGATCATGGGCGTGCGACGATTCAATCCAGTAACCAACACGGAGACCGAACAAAGACTCTTGGGCGCTGCCGAGCAGTTATTCTTCAGGGGTGAGTCAACAATCTTGGGAAGCGCCGCGAGGTGAGGTACTGATATCGCGACAGGCTGGCAGCTCGGCTCCGACTCGGTCGTCCAGGTACCGAATATCGTCTCGAATCATCTCACCACGGGCCTCTTGAAGTACTTCGAGACCACTGGTCGCTACACATCAGGCATCAATCTCTTTGAGAAGCTGCGCACACAAAATACGGAGGTGGCCTCGTTACTGGCGAAGGTCTTGTTCATGGGTAATGAGGAGGTCGAGGGCGTCAAAGTCCTACACTCTGCCCTCAAGGAGCGGCCAATGGACTACGTGATGCTCGACACACAAGCCCATTTCCTGCTCAAGAAGGCCCAGACTGCTACTACACCGGAACAAAAGGAAGAGCGTCTCCGCCTAGCCTTGGGATGTGCCGACCGGAGTACGATTGCGGCGCCAAGCGAGTTTGGGACCTGGGCTAGGCTTGCGGAGGTCTATGTCGCCATGGAGGATTGGGAGAACGCGCTGACGATCTTGAACTCTTGCCCCATGTTCACGTACCAGGATAAGGACACACCCCTGATGCCCGAACCCAAGGATGTCTACCTACCAACCCTGCCAGAGACAAGGCTTGACGAGATCGACAGCGAGCCAGAGTCAAGGTACTCGGAGCAGGTGGAGCCCAGTCTGCTCAACCTCCGGGCTGCCTCTTATCGCGGAACCTTCAAGAAAGCGTACAGCATCTTGACCGAGATGACCGCGAAGATTGGCTGGGACCAGCTGCTGAAGATCCGAAGCAACGTGTTTGTTATGGAGGACGAGTATCGGACCGAGAAGCAAGAATCTGGCTCGCCGTCAAAGCGAGGTGCCAGCACTGATGTGATCCGAGGGACGCCGGAGCCTGCAACGAATGGGGACCGCTCGGATGATGATGATGAGAACAACGCGGAAGCGGAGGGCAAATTGGCAGACAATGCCGAAGTCTCAGCAACCAACGGTCACGGGAAAGACTTGGAGAAGCCCACCAGCGCAGCTGAGCCTACCGAGGCCAAGGCTGAGGAGAATGTAAGTCCCAATTCTGATCGACATCTCTCTGTCCATAACGACGCGGCTGATCATGATGAGCAGGGAGTGACATCCCAACCTGAGGAGCATCTTTCTCGCCTCAACAACAAGCGCCTCTGTGAACGCTGGTTGGACAGCCTGTTTATGGTGCTCTACGAAGACCTCCGTGTCTACACTATCTGGCGGACACAAATGGCTCAGTTCCGGGCACAGTCCATGCAATACAAGAAGTCTGCTGAGGAGTGGGAAATCCTGGGCTCTCTCGCCGAGCGGCTGCAGCACACCGAGGAGGCCGTCGAGGCTTACCGGGGTTGTCTGATGCAGCGCTTCAGCCCCAAGGCACTGACGGGCATCCTAAGGGTACATGAGAGGCAGAAGAACACACGGGACACGGTAGCGGCGACAATTCGCCTCGTGACGTGGCAGTATCGGTGGTACAGCGAGTTCAGCCCGGAGCTCCTGCACACGATCCGCACGCTGATCGAGGACGAGGGTGCCGTCAAGGTGCGCAGCATCATTCAGGCGACAAGCCTCCCGCAGAACGTGCTGGACCTGACCCACTACTACGCGGCTCTTTGTGCCACCTTCAGGAGTGGCGGTACAGACTCTTAGGAAGAGGCCAGGGCTGTGTGGCAGAGGGATAAGCAGCGCGTTGGCTAGATGGGAGGCCCGTGGAGTCATAAGGATGGACAGATAGGGAGGAGTTGAACGATGTGGCGTTAAAGGAGAGAGCTCGGTCAAATACCTGTACGGTCAGATACCTGTACACTTTTGGAGGCCAGCAGCAGAGACATCAATGACAGATAATGCTATGATACGACAAATTGAGCTTAGCTGGCTATGTAATCTTATCTTTTGTCTCTTATCGAGCAACAATCACCTCATCGTCACGGCTCATGATCAGAAGACGTAGCAGAAGGGCAAGACGCCCGGGACCGCCACAGCCATGAGGAACCAAGTGCAGAGACGGCAAGCCTGAATGTATGGCGAAGCTCTGCCGGGGAGACCTGCACTGATGACTGCTGACCATCTAAGAAGGAACTGTATCATGATTAGCCACGGCTATGGACCCAATGATGCGGAAGATGTGAGAGGTGACGAGGGGGGTGCTGTAGTCAGAATTTTCAGTGTTATACCGCTCACAGGACCACCACACACAATAGGTAATGGTGGTCCTCGCAGTGTGAATATATGGTTCATCCTTCAAGCATGCATGGAGGCAAGTGGGCAGTGTATATGTAAGAAAGCATGTACGTACCATTTAGCCGTGAGAGAGAGGAAGAGAAATGAGTATGGCGTCACGTTTGATTGAGCAGAACTCGACGCAGGCAGAGATATATCTGCAAGCAACCGATCCGAAGCCTCAAGTCAAGAATACCATTGTGCTCGCCAATCTGACTCTGAAAGCAGGAAATGCTCCATGTGTGTCTGAATCGTCAAGCCATAAGCTCGACGTTCTTCGATTCCCAATAACGGCATCGAGCGAAAGACGGCAGCAGTGCAGTGCCTACGTGGTTGATTGTTTGTTTGTGGTGGGAGGAAATTTCTCAGCACGAGATCAGAGACTTCGCGGTTGATGGCCCAAGCTTCCGGGGAGTGCATTAGGGGGGGTGGGGCAAGGTCTACCCTGTCATGCTTGCCTTACCCGCGGTGCCCGCACACACCACAGGGGGTGGGGGGTAAGGTGGCAAGCACGACAAGCTAGTCCAGGGTAACAGGCCGAGGAGGCCCTGTTGTTGCTGGGCGCTGGGTTTCTTGACGACATGCCTCTCTTGGCATACATACTGCGTAGTAGTAGTACAACACTCCATCCATTGTCCATGCTCGAGGGCGCTCGCTCATAGCTTCAAGTCTATGCAATTTTGAAGACGGCCTACAAGGCCTGATGGTCACCCATAAGCAGGCGAAATGACCACGGATCTTGCCTCCTATGGTTTGCACTTGAACCTCTCCTGAGGTGGGGAAGAGGAAGACCGCACCCAACGCGTGAGAGCTGGAGGACAGCAGATCTATGCCTGTCTATTCGAGGTGCACCCTCCGTGTAACCAACCAAAATCAGAAGAATTCGTCTGCTGATGAGCAGCTTCCACAGGGCTGACCACATCATGGACCGTGCTCTCTGTACGCCTCACATTCGGCCTCGGCATGCAGCCTGCATGGCGAGATTAGGGCCCAGAATTCTCGTAGTCATGCATGCTTAAGGTCTCCTCCTCCAACAACTGCTACACGAGTCTGTATTTCTTGCTTGTGGCTTCACCTCTTTTTAACACATCTGGTTCCGTTGGACCGACCAATGTCTTGCCTCCTCCGGGTCCAACAGTCCCTAAGCTTGTGCTTTCCAGGACTCGTTACGACCCTGTCCTGGGCTGTCCACATATCACACCTAGGTCACCCTGCCATGGCCAATGGTCGTGGATACAGGTCAGACGGGATGTGGTTGCGGCACATGTACTATATTTTCTCGGGCCTGAGATGTGATCTCTCCAAGCTAGGTACTATATAGCTAGCTCTGGCCCAGGGGGGGGCCTGCGAGGAAGGCCACCGCATCTCTCTTTTTTGTTTATTTTTTTCCCTCTGTTTCTTCAGGGGTTACTGTCGTACTCAGCCCACCCTCCAAGAGACATGGCGCCTCTCAATGATGGGGTTCCGGCTTACCACTCAGACTGCAAGATTCCCTGGCCCACAAGGCCATGACCATTCGATTTGTAGCACGCCACCGGAGAGTTGTGTCCATGATAAATCCGGTTGATCAGCATGGGGAGTACACTCCACTTGGTGTCGCACTATCTTCTCCCCCCTTCCCCCTCTCCCGGGGAAGATGCCGTGGATGCGTACCGAAAGAGGACATGTTTGCAGGATAAAGTGACACCTCATGCTGTCCTAGAGCATTTTGACCTGATAATCTCAGGACCCCTTCGATCCTTTAGGAGGGGCACCCCTAGCTATCTTGCTCACGTACAGTCTCGGGAGAGGAATAGGGAGAGAATACAACTTTTGGACCTTGACACACACACATACATTCACACTCACACAAACCAAAGACACAAACAATATTTCGCACAACTCGCACAATATGTGGAAAAATGGTAAAGATTTCCCTGCAGACTGTGGTCGAAGGTTACTCCCAGCCTTCATCGACCAGAGAGCACGGGAGGAGCCGAGTAGCCCGTGGTGCTCTCTTCCCATAGACGACTATGATCTGTCCAAGGGGTTCGAGGACATATCTATCGCCCGCTTTGCAAATGCTATCAACAAGCTGGCATGGTTCATCGATTCGACCATTGGGAGGTCGACCTCTTTCGAGACTGTGGCGTACCTCGGCGTGGCAGACATTCGCTACCACATGATCCAGATGGCAGTCTGTAAGACAGGACACAAGGTGTTGTTTTCGTCGCAAGTGAATAGCAAGGCGGTCCACCTCTCCCTGATGGAACAGACAGACTGCAAGGCATTTCTCTCGGCGCTTGGGGTCCATGTTCGCGATATCCTGGCCGACAGACCGATGAAGCATGCCGTCATTCCTGAGTTGGACGAGCTCCTGGACACCGACGAGGTGCCTCACTGGCCTTACACGAAGACGTACGAAGAAGCCGAACATGACCCATATGTGATCCTACATACAAGTGGAACGACAGGAAACCCGGTAAGCTATTCTTTTTCTTCTTCTTTTGCCTAACGACCACTGCTGGGGGAGACATTTCGCTGGTGACGTTCATACTAACAAAGCATTCTTGTGCAGAAACCCATCGTGTGGAACCATAGATTCATGGCGACGCAGGACCGTCAGTTGCTACTTGATGATGTCCAGGGAAGAAAACACTGTCTGCTGTTGTCACATCCTGGAGAGGGTGTAAGGTTTCTACTCAATACATCGCCTGCGCACGCCATCTCTGCTGGCTTCATGATGGTAAGAGAGCCCAAGTGGTTTCTTAACACTTGGCACGGGTGATTCAGAGCTGATCAAAGATCTCGCGCAGTGCCTGTCTGTTTTTGGCAGAGCAGTAGTCACTCCAGGCTTCAGGCACCACGGCGTGAGCCCGAGTGACCTCTGCCAACTCCTCCCGCACGCCAAAGCCACGAAGGGAATCTTGACGCCGTGGATGATGGAGGATCTTGCTCGCCGGCCTGATGCTGGAGACTTCATCAGGCCTTTCGAGCACGTCTGTTTCGGTGGTGGTGAGCAGCAGTCCCCCTCTGCTATTAGCGAATCGCATACCTTGGGCTGTGCTCTGTTTGCTGACGCCTCGATGGATTGGGTACAGCCGTGCTTTCAAAGCTCGCCGCGGGCGTCTGGGCAAAACACACGAGGATACAGAATGTGTGGGGCGCGACTGAGTCGCTGTTCGCGCCGCAGCTCGAGACCGACAATGAAGACTTTGAGTACAACTACTTTGACGTGTTCACAGAGGGATACGAGTTCCGCCGTGTCGAAAACGCCGGGTACTATTCAGAAGAAGGTATCGCGCAGGATCTGTACGAATTCGTCATGGTCATCTCAGAAAAGTCGGCGCCCATCGCAAGCTGGCATGCCCGAGAGGACATCGATCCGTCCACCAGCTCGCCGCCGTATCCCGAGTGGCAGACAGGCGATCTCTGGACGCCCCATCCAGATCCAGCCAAGGCCAAGTACGCCTGGAAGTTCGTGTGCCGCAAGGACGACCTCATCTCCTTCTCCACGGGCGTCAATGGCCACCCAGGCCCGATCGAGCGGGCCATCATCAGCCATCCAAAAGCCCGCGCCGCGATCCTCGTCGGTGCCATGCACCAACAACCCCTCGCGCTGATCGAGCTCACCGAGGGCACAGCAGTGTCGCGCGACCTGGCCGTCGACATCTGGAACCAGGCGATCCAGCCCGCCAACGACAAGGCACAGATGCATATCCGCGTGGACAAGACGCATGTCTTGCTGGTCCCCGCTGGCGAGTTCATTCGGACTGCGAAAGGGAGCCCTATCCGCAAGCTTACAGAGGCCAAGTTCAAGGACGAGATCGACGAGGTCTACGAGAGATTCGGGGATAAATGGCAGGATGCCAAGGAGCGCTACGGCTCCATCTCGCAGGAGACATCCATTACCGTTGAGGTCTCGACCGACGGAGAGGCGACCGCGAAGGGAACAGCAGTGTAGCTTTTTCCCAGATCACTACCTGAACGCCACTGTGATGCGAGTCTGCCGCTCATTTTGGAATCCTAATAGGCGTCTTGTCTGTCGTGGACAGAGGTGGCCTACAACGTTGAATTGCTGTCGCCCTCGAGGTCTTCTTACTTTCGTGGAAATTATAGATATACCCTCTCGTTATTCAATGGTCTCTTCATGGAGTGCTCCTACTCTTTCTGTTGACATTGTGACGACGGGTCTGGCAGATGGTGCTACCGCTCGATACCTTTCTTCATCTTCTCTTGTGGCCAACGTGCCATTTCCACCTGTACGCGATCTCGGTAATTATGTCGTGCTAGTCGTGGACTGTCTAAGGTGATTCCTGCTTGTCACGCACCTTGTCAGCCATGTGTTCGCATCCATAGTGTATAGCAATCGGATTCTATCACTGCCTTCGCCTCTCTGTAACCATACCCACCTGCCCTCAGCGTCTGAGCACGGGCAATCCAACGTATGCGTGCGTGGGTCGTCGAGGCTTTGTCTGGCCGCCAATGGCACTTTGAATATCGACATGGAGCGATTTTTACAGATGTCTGCTGGTCTTTTTTCGGTGCGGAATTCTTCGATCTCGAACAAGCTATACTTAAAAAAAAAAAAAAAAAGCCGTGGGCCAGGGTCATTCTTGAATGTGGGCGTCGGTGTCAGGTTCTCCGAAACAGAGGAGGATGACCACTCTATTGGTAGGAAGTAGCTGAGCTCAGCATTGTTGTAGG
>JACWST010000087.1:0-62727 GCA_014850475.1 Cryphonectria naterciae
GTTTTCTTCTGTTCCTCCTTCTGTTGTCTTTTCCAACCCCCCATAACCCCCCTCCCCCCCCCCCCCGGCCACACCCCCAAAACGCCATATTCATCCTCTCCACTACTTATTTCCCTTTCTCCGCGTCCATCTAATTACACACAAACCTAACCACCCAAATTTTCTTCCAGGACGACATCCTAGGCACCCAAGGCGCCTCCCCAGAAGAAGCCCTGGCCGACTTACATCACTGCGGCTTCCACGGCCTCCTCACATCCGGCGGCCCAGGCTCCGCAGCAGACCACACCGAGACCCTGGCACGAATCATCCACGCCGCCCCAGGGAGGATTAGAGAAGTCATCATTGGTGGCAGCGTGAGGGGGTCGAATGTGCAGATGCTCAGAGAGGCGTTGCTGGTGGCGGTGGTAGGGTCATCATCATCGCCGCCATCTGCTGCTGGGGCGGTTGAGGTGTGGTTCCATTCGTCATGTCTCACGAACGCGAGGGGGGAGGGGGATGTTGTGGATGAGAAGGAGCTGCGGACTATCGTGAGAAGGTTGTTGTGAGAGTGAGAGACAGAGAGAGTGAGACAAGGGGAAAGGCATGTTAGAGGGCTATTCTTGTTGTCATGTGGGAGTGGGAAGGCTTGTAGGAAGGCATCTACACTCTTATTTCAGTAGTACTTGAAAGAGACTGGCATGTGAAAGAAGGGAGAAGAACTGACGATACTATCGTCCCTTGGAAGTTGTCATCTTGTTCTCAAGGAAGAGAGGAAAGTTTGCACAAGGTTTTTTTTGCATATCCTACCATGAGACAACACAGTGATTGGAGGAAAAAGAAAAGACTTCGATAAAATAAGTGCCTCTGAGAGTGAAGTAAAACGGCACAAGGGTATCTGAAGAACCCCCCTAACTCCTTGCTAGACTCTTCCATCATAGACTGAATAAAAAAAGACCCGGCCCCTTTTGCGAAGAAAAAGAAGGCGGGGAGAAATACAAGACATGGGTATCTCCCAACTCCTTGGTCCTCCGAACTCCTTGCATGTCTCCTCCACAGGCTGACAGAAAACCATTTGAGACGAAAAGAAAAGAGGAAGAAAGAGGGAAGACCGGCAGCCTCGAAGACATGTGCTGAAAAACGAGCACCCACAGCGAACAGCGAAGTCGAGGGCAAGCCGTGATCGCCTCCTCCACGCCACAGAAGGAAAGAGAAAAGAAGGACCAGCAGCGGCAGCCTTATCCCGTAACTCCACCTCATGTCCTGCCTGTCCATCCTGACCATCCTCCCAAACCAGACCGTGCCATGCCGAATCAAGGGGCGGAAGAAAAGGAAAAGAACGCCGCAACCATAACAAGGCTCTCGAAAACCTTGGCTCCACGACGGGTGAGAACACCCTCTCTTCATCTGGTAATCACCTGGATCATATGAGGTGGGGAAGGGAGAAAAAGGTTGCTGTTGAGCAGCCGAAGCTGAGCCGACACCACCGCCGCCCCCGCCGCCCCCGCCGCCCCCGCCGCCCCCGACGTTCTTAGATGCCGAAATCGTTGGGGTCTCGAGGGCCGCCGTTCTGGCCGCGGCGGTCGGCCATGCCCAGTGGGCCGGGAGCCTGCGCAAGAGACAGGCCAGGACGATCCATGGCCTCCTCGTTGTCGAGGAAGGGGTGTGCCTGCCAGTCAAAAAAGCCGTGGGAGGGTGGCGCTACGAAGTCCTGAGCGGACGGGAGCCGAGGGAACCACTGCTCGAGGGGTGGGCTACGCCCCTCGGGCATCGGCAGGAAGACGTTGTCGAGGTCGACGCCAGGCCGCGCCGCGTGAGCCCAGGCAGGAGCAGGGCGAGGGACCTGAGGAACGTTGCCAAAGACATGGTTGTCGATGACGGCGCTGTCGTTGTCGTTGTTGTTGTTGTTCAGGCCCTCGTGGACCTGCTCCTCCTCGGCAACACGAGAGCGGCTGCGCGCGACTCTCTTGGGTGGTCGGTCGACTGGCGAGAGGCTGCGGCCGCTTCTCTTAGGCACCCGGTCGACAGTGGGCGAACGGCCACGAGCTCCTCCCTCGGCTCCCTCCTTCTCGTCGTCGTCGTTATTACCGTTCTCAGCAACGAATTGCTGGAACACAAGGTCGTCATCGACCTGCTGCTGGGCGGCAGTAGCTGGGCTAGGCACGGGGCTGCCAACGTTGAACTGCTGGTTGGCATTGAAACCAACCAGGTCCAGCTGTCGGGTGTCGGCGTTGCCGTACCCAAAGGCGCCAAGAGGGCCACCAAGCCCAAGCTGCCGGGCACTGGCGAAGACAGGCTGCGCGCTCATGTCGTGCAGCACGCGGGGGTCGATGCCCATATCGGGCGCCCAGACCGGGGGGTACTGGGTCTCGTCGAACCGCTGGGCCACGACGAAGTCCTGGTTCGCGTTGAAGGCGTCCCAGAACTCAGCGTCCCAGTCGTCAGGGAACACGCCAGCAGGAAACGGCAGCTGGTCCCAGCCGTTGCCGTCATAGGCGTCGAGCGCCTGGGCATTGGCCTCCTGCTGGCGGCCTGCGTTGTCGTCGCCATCGACGATGAGACCGCCACCGTCGACATAGTCGACACCGTTGTTATTGTTGTTGTTGTCGATGTATTGAGCAGCAGGGAGGTCGGCGGCCAGATGGCCCTGCTCAGGGTCGTTGGAGGCGGGCAGCTGAGGCTGCCAGGCATCCTGGTATCGGAGCCCCGAGGCTCCCTGCCGAGGGGAGACGACGTCGCCGCCATCAACACCCTCAGCGAGGGCTTCCTCGGAGGCTCCACCGTTCTGCCTGGCGTTGGCCTTTGGTTGGGCGGCGGCGGCGGCGGATGACGATGATGACGATGACAAGGCCACTGTGGCAAGGAGGTCCAGACCAGGAGCAGCAGAAGCGACTCCTGACCGGGCCCCCGAAGCCACAGCGCCAGGTACAGGAGCACGAGCTCCAGAGTCGGGAGCCTGAGCTCCAGATCCAGAAGCCCGAGCCTCAGACCCAGAGACCTGGGAGCCGTTGGCTTGTTGATTCTCTGGAGAAGTCATCATCAGTCTGCTGCACAAAGGAGTATGTCTGTCGAATTTCAGACGCGACTCTTACCGGCCATGTAGGCGTCGATGTTGCTGAGCATCCGCTGATGCTTCTCGGACACGCGATTACCGTTCTGCTGGATGAGGTACTGGATGTAACCTCTGATGCTGGGCGGCGCGTTCTTGGACCACTTCTCTTGGACGTAGTTCTGGAAGTAGTGCTCGTCTAAAACCAAAATCGAGGAGAATCAGGACTGAATCGAATAGAAAGAGAGGGAGGGAGGGAGGCTGCTGCAACAGCTGCTGCTAGCGGAGGGGTGTGGGGCTGGCAGCTGTGAATGTCGATTAGGACTTTACTCACAGCAACTGACGTTCGTGTAATTGCGGCTGAGAGGCTCGCCCTGACGGGCTATCATCCCCTCACGCATCATGATCACCAATGGGTCCCAGCCCTTCTTGTCGTGGTGTCTCTTGGCCTCCCTGGTGTCCTTGTCGTGGCCTGGAGGGGCCTTGGGGACAACTTCACTCCAGAAGAACTCCTCCTCCGACACCGTCCAGTGTTTTCCAACCATGTTGTCGTCTAGATCCGGGCAACAGGAGGGAAAAGAGATAGCAAGGAGCAAGGGGGATGATGAAGGATGGCACAGCCGCAGAGGACAGACTAGCACGTGGTTTTTCGTGCGAGCGTGTGGGAAGGGGGAGAGAGTGTGTCGATGGTCTGATGGACTAGGAAAAAGAGAGGGAAAAAGAAGAGAAGAAGGAGAAGGGGGAGACAGAGACGGAGACCGAAAACAGGAGAGACGGGCAGCTCGAGGAGGCACAGAGCTCGAAGAAGACAATATTACTGTTGTTATGGTTGCTGTCCGATCGAGCCCATTTGGACGCGCAAAGGAAGAGAGTTCAGGATTGAAAGAAATGCTCGAAGGAAGGCAATTAAATAGAGCTCAACCTGTCGATAGTCACTCCACAGCCCCACGTACAGTGATGAGGAGGGCCATTATGTCGTTTTAGGTAAGAAATGGGCAGAGGAGGGAGGACAGTCACTCTTCCGGGTAGTTCTCTAGAATCCATGACTGTGTCTTGGCGAGATGGCGACATCCTGATGCTGAGGGCCACACATAGTTGGGCCAGAGTGTCTGGAAGTGTCCTGACAGATTCGGGCTGAGCTTCGTCCATGGCAGCCATATCGTGAACAAAGAGTCCTCTGATGATGCTCAGAAGAATGCTCTAGAAAGCGCAGCTTCATACTACCACATCTCGGGATGGAAACAATGTCTTGAAGTTATTTTGGCTGGAAACACAATCCAAGACCCTGAGCAGAGTGGTAGGTGTAAGCATGAGGGACAACGAGTGGGTGAAAAAGTATGGTAGGATATATGGAAATACTCTTACGAAATATATTGCACAACATGGTCATGTTGTGAATCATGAGGTTATATGTAACAGTCAGTCTGTTGGGTAATTTAAGTAGCTCCTTTACTTGGCCGAGTGTAAGCATTATGGGATATTGAAGGGTGTGTGAGAATCTACATCCATGCAGACTTGTAAAGAAGCTGATTATAATATCAGAAGCTTGGGTTCAAGAAGAGATTGTATGAAGACTCACGCATTGCAGGACCAACTTAGTTGTAGATAACCTCGAAGATGAATTGAACTATGGCAGTACACATAAAGCCAAGATAGAAATCTAGACAATAGTCTAGATGCCTCGTGTGGCTGGTCATCAGAGCTTGAACCTCTCCCAAGAACCTGATACTTCAAACCTCCTTGAAGCGTCTTGCAAAGTGTTGACTCTGCAGCTCCATTAGATGGTGATTGTCAAAGGGCTTGATCATCATGTCAAATTGTCAGCATATGTGTACGAGTACTTGGCTAGACCATTGGCAAGAGAGACGTACTCAATCACGTCTAACTACTAACAGTAAGTGAATTGCACAAAGAGTTGTGAAGTTGCTGCATGAAATGGGCAGAAACTTCCCAAACCCATGGGCAATCAGATTCTAATCCTCATGAGATGCTGTGCTTAGACTTGATAGAGCGAGAGGGACACTGGTCTTCACTGATGCTGGGAGGAACCCAGACTCCAGACTAAAAGGGTTCGTGGTTGGTTTCGTAGTTAAACAGAAGGAGTTGGCAACCCGAGTGTGGCCTACTCGAAAGTACTGCTTGGTAGCGGAGGGGCGTATCCACGGGAGAGAAGAAACGGTACGAGCCTCTGCTCGATCCTTGAGAACTACGCCGTGATGTCAGCAGGAAGATCATTCGACAGAGTCGGCTGGTGGAGATCCTCACGATGCTCTTCTGCGGAAGCGGCACGACCCCCTCCTTGACCCAGACACCGTAGCTTCCCATCATGTTGGCGAGCATCATGTCAGTGGATAGCCGGTCCCCGACGACAGCAATTTGACGAGGACTCGTGACGCCAGTCTCGGGATACTTTCGGAAGTAGTCCATGATCTCGGCACCGCAGCCGGGCTTCTTGGTCTGATGGGAGAGTACCGTCACACCGGTGGCCTCCTCAAGTCCCGAGGCCAGCTTCCTCTTGGGATCGTAGCTCAAGGCGCCCGCTGTATTTGAGACGATGAGCAGGCGTCGTCCTGGGTATGCCGCCCTCAAGGCGTTGAATCGGTCCTTCAGCCAGTCAGCTTTCCTGAGGGCCATTCAGTCATAGGCCAGTGTAGGGTCATGACAGACCTGATACGGCCCATGGACCTCGTTCGTCTCCGGAACAGCAAAGCAATCGTCCTTGTCGAGGACAACTGCCTTGATGCTGACCTTGTCGTCTTTGCTCCGGAAGGCCGAGTCCAGAGGAATAGGCAGGTCCTTGAACGTGGAGACGGTGGCGTGGGGAAGGCATAGAGCGGGGTTTGCAATGAGCTTGAATATATTCAAGGAGGCGGAAAGGTTGAGATTCATCTTTTGCAGATGTGAGCCCCTCAGAGGCATGCGAGGTCTTGGACAAGA
This sequence comes from Cryphonectria naterciae, assembly GCA_014850475.1. Classification (NCBI taxonomy): domain Eukaryota; kingdom Fungi; phylum Ascomycota; class Sordariomycetes; order Diaporthales; family Cryphonectriaceae; genus Cryphonectria; species Cryphonectria naterciae. The sequence goes on from JACWST010000087.1 coordinate 5,963, forward strand.
AGAATGAGTCGGGTTGCGTTGGCTGACAACGAGCGCTGAGGAAAGAAAGTCCTCCGTGACGTTGAAATGCTGTGGCGGTTAGGGACTACAGGTAACCACTGCACCCTGGCACTGAACGAGTTAGCGGCTATGGCGGCTCTAGCCGAGGGTTGAGCTCCGACTGCACAGCTTGACAAGCTTGACAGGCACGACAAGCTACAGGGTTCAGCGGGTTCAGCGCCAGGGGTGAAGAAAACCCGCGCTACCAGCGCTGACGCGAACCCTGATCTGCCAAACTGCCGCTGCCAAAGGCCCAAGCTGGAGGCGGTCGACAGACAAAGAGAGACCAAACAGACAAGCATGGGTCCAAAAGTTTCGAGATAATTAAGGATGCCACGAAAGCCAGCTGCACCACGGCAGGGCGATGACCAGGGGAGCCGCAGCACGCGGTCGCAGCGCAGGCGAGGCATCGCTGAAGAAGCAGGCGACCTCGACGCACCGTCGACTCCCTCCAAGCGCCGCAGGACTCTACGAGATGTGTCCGACGCCATCGGTGAAGTCGCAGAGGAGGAGAAGGAGCACGACGCGGAAGATGAGCTCGCAGATGCAGAGACGGTCGTAACCGCTACCCCCAGGAGGCGTGGACGTCCGCCGAAGGGCTCAGCCACTCCTGCCAGCTCGAATCGGGTCGGTGGAGCCGTGTCAACGCCCAAGGGTGCTCGTTCAGCTGCAACTGCGAAGATAGAGACGCCATCCAGGTCCAATGGCGCCAATGGCATCGACACACCCGGACGCCGCACGATAGCAGACAGGTCTGCCCGGCGGAAGAGCGCCAGGGCTCTGATCGACCGTGTGGTGGGCGGCGCTACCAGTGACGACGAGGCGGGCGACGAGCATCTTGTGCGTGAGATCTATGAATCAAGTGCAGAAGATGATGATGCTGGGGGCGATGCTGAGGAAGGAGAAGACGAGGAGGAGGAAGAGGAGGACGACGAGGGGGCCACAAGTGCAGCGGCCACTCCATCCAAAACCCGTCGCGCCGGCAGGAAAAAGAAGGCGACATCGAGGAGAAAATCGCCCAGTCCACCGCGCGACCTGCCTCATCATGAGATGTACTTCTTCCAGAACAAGCCCGGCCTGGCCAAGACGTCCACCAACACGCTGGCGTCCCTGGACCTGCTCACGCATGACGAGTACTTCACGATCCTCCGTGACCTAAAGGACCCCCACGAGGCAGACATCAGATACCTGGAAGACCTGCACGCGGAATCTTTCAACCAGTGGTTCTTCGAACTTGCCGAAGGATTCAGCCTCTGCTTCTATGGGTACGGCTCGAAGCGCGCGCTGCTTCATCGCTTCGCGAAGCACCTCCACAGCCAGATACAAGACCACCAGCCTCACAAGATCGTGGTGATCAACGGCTATGTCCGCACCATCACCATCCGCGAGGTGCTGACCACCATCAGCACCGCGATCGACCGGTCTGCCAAGCTCACGGCAGGGCAGCCTGCCGCGCTGCTCCAGGACGTGCTCTCCCTGATCTCCTCATCAGACATGACCCTGACCATCATTCTCCACTCCGCCGACGCGCCAGCCCTGCGCAGGTCGCAGTTCCAAACCGTCTTCTCCCAGCTTGCAGCACATCCCCGGGTGCACCTAGCGTGCAGCATGGATACCCCTGATGCATCCGCGCTCTGGGACAGCGGACAGCGGTCTAATTTCAACTTCGCCTTCCATGATGCTACGACCTTCGCCTCCAGGTCCGCCGCCGAGCTCGAGGTCGTCGATGAGGTGCACGAGCTGCTAGGCCGTAAAGCTCGGCGCATCGGAGGGAAGGACGGTGTAGCTTTCGTGTTGAAGTCCCTCCCAGAGAATGCAAAGAACCTCTTTCGCCTACTTGTAGGCGAGGTTCTAGTGGGCATGGAGGTCGAGGGCGGTGCTGCCGCTGCAGGGGAGGGTCCCGGCGTCGAGTACCGGATGTTGTACAACAAGGCAGTGGAGGAGTTCATATGCAGCTCGGAAATGGCTTTCCGGACGCTGCTGAAAGAGTAAGCAACTGCGACAGAGGCCGATCTATTACAGTGTGCTTTGCTGACGAGATACCCCAGATTTCATGACCACCAGATGATCACTAGCCGCAAGGACATCCTGGGCACGGAGCTGTTGAGCCTTCCTTTCCGTAAGGATGAATTAGAGGCCATTTTGGAGGACTTGGTGTCTTGATATCTATATCAAAGTGTATATGTTACCAATGAACCGTGTTATATTTAATATGCACAACCTGAGGATGGCGAGAGAAGTGAGACTTAGCGAGAGACCTATCTCTCGTGCATGCTGGCAAGGGCTCCATCACCACATGCAAGAATACTCATTATCTGTGACCATTGACCATTTGTAGCAAATACTCCATACCTTACCTAGGTACTCGCTCCGATGATCCCATTGGTAATATGCATTAAAGGTCAAGACTTGATCGATGCATAGACGAAAAGACAACTAGGCAGCGCCGCCCGAGTCAAAACGTGGTGCCCAAGGTGGAGCAAGCAAGCAAATACCAAAAAACCCCAAGACAAAAACGTACAACACCGGGTATTCGCTAATGGTCACCCACTTAACTACTAATCCGGCCCTTAGTGGCTTATTTAGGGGAGAGCAGACGGGATCCCAAGTTCTCCACTAGGTATGGTCGTATGTGAAGGAGTAGGTGTATTTTGGAAATCATAGAGGCCAGTACAACATTTACCTGTACCCGTATCATTGTCCTTCCGAAATATCCCTCGCCATAAACGGTTCCCGAGATTATTACCGGGTATCTAAGTGGTCTCACAAAATGGCCAAGGGGTGGAGAAAGGGGGGGCGGCATGACCTGATAAGGTTCTCGTTGGAGACACTGCATGCAGACTCCTCACGCAGGCAGATTTGCAATCGGTGCTCAGGATGGTGTCAGAATGGGCGTGGGCACATGCATTGTCACCCTGGGATGCTGGCAGCTGATAGCTGGCGTTTAAGAAAGAGAGACTCAAGGAGGGATTGCTTCGATAGCAGGTTTGAAGTCTTCTTCGAACCAACAAGGTATTAACTTTGATTTGGTCAGGATTGAAATACAGCTCATTAAGATCCCCATAATTGGTTACTAGTGCGAAAGTAAGAATGTGAGATTTCCTTTATGGGTATTCCTCTTTTGCTAAATATAGTATCCAGCTAATCAGGTATAGGAGAATCAAGACAGAAAGCTCCCCATGAGAGCACCGTACGCACACACAAGCACAATCCTCTGTTCCTCATTTTGACCCTCTGCCGTAAGCAGAAGACAGACCAGGAAGGACATGACGGAGACCATACAGGCTCGGAACTCGCGATCTGCATCGTAGTAGGACATTAGAGGCAGTGGGAGAATGACAAAGATACAGACTCCCGCAAAGAGCACAGCACCGAAAATGCGCGACAGCAACTTGGAAGTGATATCCTTTTGTGTTGTCCTTTCAGGGCCAGGAATTCGGCAGATTTTATGCTAATATCTTGGTGTCAGTAATATATCATACCCAGGTACTAATAGCAGTGCTTGTTGCACTTTGTACTGGGCAGCAACACGATTTACTTGACACACCTTAACGAATCCTACCACACTCACGTAAAAATTCGGCCCAATCTCATTCACAAACGTCTGAATTGCGCCTCTTGGGGGTCCTAGCGTGCGGAATTCATTGGCGTCCAGCCCTCCGGCGTAGAACTTCCGCTGGTCTGGGGAATATGTTTTTAACCAATTTCTCAGCTCTTTGAGATTGGGTTCACGGGGCGATCGGCTTTCCACGATCGCCTTGGATCTGAGCCACCACTCATCTGGAGGAACCGTCTAATGGGTCAGCCCGGGGGGGGGGAGAAAAAAAAAAGGTGATTGTTCTGGATGTGTTCGAACGTCTCCTACCATAATCGACCATGCTGGTCTGCATCTTTGTCAGAAGCACCAACCACCGCTGATAATGGAGACTCCGTCGTGGTAGTTTGTCAAGCCTCATTTGGAATCTGGTCTCAGCCGCATCTTCAAGCTTCTTCATTCTGCCGCGGATCCGGACGAGCTCTTCCATTTTGAAGTCAAGGATGAGCGCTCGCTCTCTAGAAAACACCCGGTAGAAGTTGAAGCGGGAGTCGAAGGCCTTAGTTTCGGCCAGTCCCATCCTCCCGTAGGTTTCTTCTTCATTATCTATAAGTCCATGAGAAGCCATTTGATTACTGAGCGAATCCTTCCGATAGGCTCACTTACCTGGGTTACCATCCTGCATCGCTTGTTCGCGGTCTCCTCCCGTGGGCTGGCTTGAGGTGCCTTGGGGTTGGGAAGTGCTCCCGACCTGCTCTCCAGCGGCTGGGATTGGGACTTGAGGTACATCTGGACCGCTTCGGGAAGCCAAGCCTCTCTCCATCACGTCGAGCTCCACAGCATCTGATGACATGTCGTAGAAATGTTTGTGCACAGGCGAAGCACGTGTGCTTAGAATCGCATACCATTCTTGAGCGGACTGGTTCTGGTATTATATATATGTGTACAAAGATATACACATATATGCCAGACTCGAAGGCTGTGTGCTGTGCGGTGCACCCTCCCCACCCTAACAACGGCCTTGGTCGTGTGCAATGCGCTGCATGAATGCGTCATCAGGCTCCTCACTACCATTTCAATAGCACATCTGCAGAGCATGCCACTACCTTGGAAGGTGCGGTCCACATCCCCTTACCCAATGAGCCGATGAAATACACACGAGATACTTGTGATGATGGGCAATGGATCGGTGAAGATAAGGTACTCTGTGTGAGGAATAAGATGGCGGTGACATGTTTCGTTACCGACACAGTGGTACGCAACCCTCCAAGAAATGCCGTGTCCTCGTCTTAGTGGTCAACTCGTACCGTATTTTGGGGGGGGGGAGGGGCAGGTGATGATATCGGCCCGGCCCCCAAGACTTGGAAATATGCAGCAGACCTGACCGGTAAGTACTGACTTCCCAAATTGGGCACGGACCAATTCGTCTGCAGTGCAATTGTCCCGCTTTCCGATGTCCTGCTGCTGCTGTGCTGAGAGCTGATTGGTGCTGTTTAAACCCGACGACAGTGCTGCACCCCATGACTATAGCATGGAGAAAAAAGTAAAAGACATGTGGAAAGAGAAAGTATATCGTGGGGGGAAGTGTGTCAGATTCTTGAGTGCTATCATGTTACTCGCCCCTCGAGAAGCAGGACCATGAGCCCAAATGAAGGTCATCAACAGGATGAGCCTGCCTCCGTCCCATCATGTTGTAGTCATTGTAATTGCTCCTCTTTTCCTGACACAGTGAATCTCTTATTCCCTATTATGACCGAGCCTGTATGCCTAGTTAGCTGGTTTGATCATATAATTTAATTGGAGTGGCAAGGGATTGATCTAACTTCAAGAGTGTCCCTGCTGCTCGGCTGAATCGCCTTGGGGCTGCGAGTGACCCTGAACACCAGACGCTCCTTCACGCCCTTGATCACTGTGGAAGCACAAGTCGTGGTGTCAGTAGGTGGTATGAAACGGTCAAACTCGCTGACAAGCCACAAAGTAAGTAGACAGAGAATAGCGGCACGGTCACTATGGACCGTAATTATATCGCGGACCCATGTTCATCCACGGCAGACGCTGTGACGGGGTTCGAAGGAGGACGTTCACGCACCAATGGCCACTGCCATGATCAGAGGGATCAGATGGCACCGGGCCAGTGGCTCCAGGAGTGGCCAACTTGTTTTTTTTCTTTGATGGCTTTGACTGCCTCGCACTCCGGACAATTCTTGTTCCCCTCTTCATCTTGTAGGGCTCGGAGTCAGTGTCAGAGTGACACATCGATGTAGGTTCCAAGGTAGCAAGGCTTTATCGATGATATAGAATGAGAAGGTTTTGACTCGTGAGTCTACTGGAAAGGACGGCAGACGGCTGCTCGGTGAAGTAGAGACTAGGAGACTGGGTGTTCGAGGAGTGTGTCCAGGAGATTGCGGAATTTATAGAGTTGAGAACGCGCCACGAAGACAAGCAGAGGCAGAGAAGGGAGGGAGAAGAAAAAAAATAAAAAAAAGGAAGGGAAAGAAAGAACCACTCACGCGTACGCGTACGTGTAGGGGAACTCGACCCTCCCAGACCCGCTTGCATAGTAGCAATAGGGCGATGCTGAATCCTTCTCAGAACGGCTCGTCAGAGTTTTTCATGCAGATCAATGGGCAGCAGGCAACTTGCCAAGGAGTCTAGAGTATCTGCTAGCCATGGGGGCTTTTGTCTGTCATAATGACTTGGGCCGTGCACCTCATTGTGTGTGTGTGTGTGTGTGTGTGTGTGTGTGTGTATGTGTTGTCCACCCACAGCAGCAGAGACCCTGTCGATGTACCTGGAGGTATCATACTGTCCCTTTTCGGCGATAGACAATGTCCCCGTCCGACAGGAAAGACGAGTATGCCGGTGAACAAGGGTGAGGGCACGGCCAAGCTGCATGGTCGCCTGATTGTCCAGTAACCCTGGTTGCCATCTTGTCCGGGGGAGTCAACTGTCGGACAGCAGCACAACGGACCACTCGCCGGAGCAGAGGATACGTATTTTGGCATGACTACATGAGCTCTCCTCCAATGAATGTGATCCACACTAGGATTGTCGACTGGGACGAAACGGTGGCCGAAGTGATGGTCACTGCCACCCACCATTCATGTGGGATGACCTGTGGGACCTAGGTATTCCTTCCATTGCTTCTTCAAGGTAACCGTTCTGACGAGGACCATTCTTGTGGAGATCTCCATTGCAGTAGCGTGAATGAATCATCGAACAATGCGCGAGAGTTGGAAGATATGACATGGCCGCCAGAATCAGCTTCTGTGACATGGACAGCCGTCCCACCTTGAGGCATCGGGACTCTGACTGTCGGCAGAAGTCTGGATTACTCATCTCTGCCTTGTCATGTTCCAAATATTCATAATTGCCGCTGCATTGCAAACAAGTTGGATGGAGGGCTCGGCATGGCTTGGAGACGGCCGCGTCTGAATCAATTGTGAAGTCCATTGGGGAATAACAGAAGGAAGCTCTCATAGGCTCCGATACTTAGATAAGCGCATGGGAAGAGGAAAAGAAATGACAGGGGGGGGGGGACAAAGGGAAAGAAGAAAAAAACATTAGTGGAGCTGTATACCAAGTCGCACCTGCAGCATCATACGTCGTATAGCCGTCCCCCCCCCCCTTCCCCCTCCGCCCGGGGTACCAGGTGGCAAGTCCAAGCGAAATGGCCAGTTCACGCCAATATGCGAACGAGTCAAGCCGTGTGAGATCTGAGGATGAAAAGACAGCTAGTTTGCAAAATGAGGCAACTGATGTACAGTCTGGTTGCAGTCCAGGGCAGGTATCTTGCAGGGTACAAGCCACCAGAGCAGACGTGGAGGGAAGGAAGCAACTATTCTGACGCCACAGAGAATTCAGCCGCTGCCAGCTTTCCTATGGACTTTTCCAGATGAGGCCTGAACAGGTAGGAAGAAAAAACAAAAACGAGAAAATACCCCCCCCCCCCATTCCAAAAAAATGACACCCCAGAATACGACAGCATGGGCGAGAAGCGGTCGGGGTGTGTTTCGATTTTCCGTCACTCATTCCCAATCAGCTCAGCCTTGTAGAATGCCGTGTTGTGGAGCCCGAGGTGAATTGCTTTGGCTCCTGCCCCGAGTACAGTCTCAAGGTCTCTCTGGGCAGGGCAGATTTGTTGCAATGCCAGCGGGTTAGGTAAGCCTTCATGGACTCCTGGAGGGGACTTGACTAAACCCAACAAACACTTGAGGACTGTGAGTTGCAGTACAAGGTTCCGTCCACTACATTGATCTTACTGGAGTCTCGCACAAGCGCTACGTCTTTCCGGGGCGATCACTCGAATGCGTGCCTGACGAGCGGCCAGCCTTACCGATTCCCCCCTCCCCCCCAACAGTATTCTCGACACGTGCACGCCCCCCTCCTCTCTCTCTCTCTCTCTCTCTCTCTCCCCTCCCCTTTCCCGTGAGATCCTTGCAAAGATCAGCGCAAGACACCATTTGACTCCGTTCTGCTGTCAGGACAAACACAGTCCCCATCTATCATTCCCAGCTTAGAGCGGAAGTAGGTGGAATACCAACATCTCAAAAGGGCTCAAGCTCGATTTCTGATGAATAACGCAGCAGTACACACACCCATCTCTCTCTCATACGATCTTTGTCAGCTAGATAAGTTTTCAAGATTTCTGCGGGAGGCTTGCAAAGCTGGCAAGATAACATCACATGATTACCCTAATCAACCAATTTTGTTTTTTTTTCAAATATGGAAATAACGATTAGCTATCATAGAGGTGAAGGCTCAGCTGTAGAGAATGTAACACGCCACCAACGGCTTCGGTTCGGGGCGGCGTGGGGCGGTCACGTAAAATCCGCGATCAACCGCGTAGCACTTCACGCAGAGACGCGTCGCGAATATTGTTTGTTTTTTTTTTCCCAGAGGGGAGGGGGGCCAACGCACTCTGGAAAAGCGGTCTAGGCTAATGACGTTTCCGTTTACTGAGTTGTCAAGTCATTCCAACTTGCATGAGATTTGGTTTCTTCTGGAGACCTTTCCGGCCTTTGACCTCAGGAGCCGGTTAGTTTGCCCAAGTAAACAGCAGCACCTACTATGCCATGCATGCCACGATGCGTCTTCCTTTGCCCATACCACCTAGTCTGTTAATAGCTAGCGCCGCCCACTTACAAATGAGTCACAATCTTTCTCTTCCAAGGCAGACTGGTGGGCAGTTTTCATCTTTCATCGATGCTTAACTTGTTGGTGATTACAGAAGATGCGGAAACCCAGTTAGTGAATTATAACCCTAGTACTTAGACGCGGTCCCCCTGCCCCGCTTTTCTTTTTAGTAAAAAAAATAGGGTTTTTAAAATTATTTTTGAGTTCTGTTATTCTAATACTATTTTTGCTACTAATATACTCAAAGAGCTTTCTGTCATAACAGATAACACACGTATTTCGAGAACGTTTATACTACTCTATAGCACTTCATTCTGCATGAAATTTGTTAGCTAATCTACCATAGTATCTGCTTTCAAAACGCACAAGGATGGATTCCGACAGGCTACATTGGGGTCCAAAATGTGGATCCAGGTTGATACTCGAGAAGATACTCCCCGGCCCCCGTTCTAAGCTCATCTTGTTCCTTCATGGTCTCGAGATATCGTCTGTCTGTGCTCCTGCTTCTTCCTCGTCATCATCTTGTACTGCTTCGTCATCCTGAACCTTCTTTCTTCCGGAGTTTAAAAGTACGAGCATACCATGCTTTTACATAACATTCTACATGGCCGTGCTGTATGGCCAAGGTCGTTTGCAAAGGTGACAGATGCATAGACCACCTTTCTGCCTGGTAGCAACAAGATGTACTATGAAGTTACTGTTTTGGATGATAATGGCATAGATTAAACTTTCGCTTGGTTTGAACAGTCCGATTACAGTAGTAGTCTTTTGCATCGGTGCCTCAGAATGCCTGCCGGTCATGAAATCGCGTTGTGGTAGTGGACATGGATTTATTGAGCTAAGCTACCGCGGACCACGCTTCCGGCTCAGAACTGGGCAGTCCCCCACCAGTCGCTTGCATCGGGCGTAAGCAGTCCAGAACAAGGGGACTTTGGCAGGGAAGAAGGGTATTGATGTGCTGTATGACAAGATTCGTAATAACGCGGCAACCAGGTGTGGGAATGATTCATTAAAAAAAATAAGTAAAAAAGTGTGAGTGACTCACCCAAAAAAAAAAAAAAAAAAAAAAAGTCAGAGTGCTGTGGTCATAGTTGACGAGGGGGGGGGGATGTCATCCATCATTTATAAAATCGACTGCAGTGACTCATCACACCAGCGCGTGGTAAAAGGTGAGTCACTCCTATAATGGATGAAGAATGTAATTCTGAGTCACCCAGCGGTGGTTGCGATGGATGAAGTTCTCAAGTGAATCACTCAAAAGCTTGAGGTGTGGCCCTGTGTGACTGCCCAGGGTTGTGCGAGCTGTATCCCTGGCAACTGGAGTCTCCAGAGGTACCCGCTGAAAAGTGCGGCTTAGCGTACAGCTGCAATGATTTTCAACCTCATAGGTAAAATGCAAGGTGCCGTCTTCAGTTATTTCCAGTTGTCGCTGCCTCTCCCCATGCGCCTACACCCGGCGCGATGACTTGCAGATCAGTGAGTACCCTCTTCCCTCTTCCGATTTCTCTCCATGCAAGATCTGACCCTCGAAGCCTTGGCCTCTATGGCCTCGATCTGTCGGCCGCCTGCCGAGCCCAAGAACTCACCGTCACTTCATAATACCACTCGTCTCGCCTTGCCCACGATGCCCCCGCCGTTCGCTGAGCACGACCACCTTCGCCCGATACAAAGCATTCCACGCCCAGCAAGAGAACTCCTTCCTCTTTAATATCTCCGAAAACAAAAAGTCACCACAGACGTCAACGGAAAAGATTATCCAACGCCATGCTGTCGGTCTGCCAGAGGGGAAGCTCGTCCGGAGCGGCGACTATATCAGTATCTCTCCTGCGCGCCTCCTCTCTCACGACAACAGCGCAGCTATCATCCTCAAGTTCCTGTCTATTGGGGCTTCCAAAATCCGAGATCCCAAACAAGTCATCATGGCCGTGGACCATGATGTCCAGAACAAGAGCGAAACAAACCTGAAGAAATATCAACGAATCAAAGAGTTTGCTACTGAGCAAGGTATCCAGAACTACCCTGCTGGACGTGGTATTGGCCATCAGATCATGGTCGAAGAGGGCCACGCCTGGCCGGGTACCCTGACAATGGCCTCTGACAGCCATTCCAATATGTACGGCGGCATAGGTTGTCTAGGCATAGCGGTCGTCCGTACAGATGCGGCAAGCATATGGGCGACTGGTAAGACCTGGTTCCAGGTCCCTCCTGTTGCAAAGGTTACCTTGACAGGCATATTACCTCCCGGTGTGACAGGCAAGGATGTCATTGTTGCACTCTGCGGTCTGTTTAATCAGGACGAAGTGTTGAATCACGCCATCGAGTTTGCTGGTTCGCAGGAGACGATGGCTAGCATACCCGTCGATGATCGCCTAGCTATTGCTAACATGACTACGGAATGGGGCGCATTATCCGGGCTCTTTCCAATCGATTCGACGCTGGAAAAATGGCTCCGTGCCAAGGCAACAGCGTCGGCAGTATTGGGGGATGGTGTTGCTGCAAATGGGTTCTCGCACCAGAGAATTGACCAGCTCATCCAAGACCGGTCGACAGCTGACCCCGGTGCCTCATACGCCAAATCGCTTTATCTAAATCTGTCGACGCTGTCCCCGTTCGTTTCTGGGCCAAATGCTGTCAAGGTGGCAACGCCTCTCCGCGAGCTGGAAGCCAAGGACATCAAGATCGATAAGGCATACCTGGTTAGCTGTACCAACGGGCGAGCATCAGACCTGCGGGCGGCGGCAAGGGTGTTCCGTGAGGCTTCTGAAAGGGGCATGGAGCCCAAAGTAGCGCCTGGCGTTGAGTTTTACATCGCAGCGGCCTCTCTGCCTGAACAACAGGCGGCAGAAGAGACCGGGGACTGGCAAGTCCTTCTGAACGCTGGCGCCCAGCCGCTTCCTTCTGGCTGCGGACCTTGTATCGGTCTGGGCACTGGCCTGCTTCAGCCGCACGAGGTGGGAATTTCTGCAAGTAATCGAAATTTCAAGGGACGCATGGGCTCGCCCGATGCTAAGGCCTATCTAGCAAGCCCTGAGGTTGTCGCAGCTAGCGCTCTACAGGGCAAGATCGCTGGCCCTGGCTGGTACCAAAAGCCCGAGGGTGTGGAAAAGCCCATCATCGGAGAGGGGACCGGCCAGTTCGAGCTTGACAAAGCATTGAGCATAGAAGATGCTCTGGAGAAGCTCATCGCCGAAGCTGACAGCATGATCTCGGGGGCTGAGCAAAACGAGGCGGGCGTCGAGACCTCTGAAGGCGAGGAGACCATGACTGACATCCTGCCTGGCTTCCCCGAAAAGATAGAGGGTGAACTTGTCTTTTGCGATGCTGACAACATCAACACGGACGGCATCTATCCCGGGAAATATACGTACCAAGAGAATATCACCGTCGAGAAGATGGCCGAGGTGGTTATGGAGAACTTCGACCGCAGCTTCGGCGACATCGCCAAGGCGGGCGATATACTGGTGGGCGGGTTCAACTTTGGATGCGGCAGCTCCCGTGAACAAGCTGCCACGGCGATCCTGGCCAAGAAGATCCCCCTCGTTGTCTCTGGCAGCTTCGGGAACATCTTCAGCCGGAACAGCATCAATAACGCTCTGATGTTTGTGGAGATACCACGCCTCGTGCAGCGACTGAGGGAGACGTTTCAGACTGCCGAGGGTCAAGACAAGGTATTGACTCGTCGTACAGGGTGGAAGTTCCTGTGGGACTTGAGAAGAAGCAAGGTTACCGTCACCGAAGGCAAGGGCGGGCACACCTGGAGTCAAAAGGTCGGCGAGCTACCGCCCAATGTGCAGGAGATCATTGCCAGGGGTGGACTTGAAAAATGGGTGAAGCAGGAGATTACGTCGGCTTAGAGCAGGCGGCAGAGCCGGGGGGCGGGGGAGGAGGGGGGAAATAAGAAAAAGAATAAAAATAAGAATAAAAATAAAAATAAAATTAAAAATAAAATTAAAAATTGCTATCTGCCCAGGATCATCGAGAGCGCCAACAACATGACGCTTGCCGCAACGAACCGCGTCTATCCTCCAGCGTGCCCTCGGCTTGACGCAACGCAATACGACTTTCCCACCACGGTCGCCCTTGCTCGCTGACATACGACGCAACGTGCTTCCTCGATACCTGTCACTCCCTGGTCGTGGAATACCGCAGGAAGGCCTGGGCTCAACATGTGCGAAGCCTATGCCAATCCGAGCAGTTGAGCGCTAGATCACTCCCCAAACAGAACATCATCTCCGGTCAATGTGCGGCTTCAATGACTCTGTCACATTCGTGGCGCTACAATCATCATTGCTGGTCGATAATACAGAGCCGAGCCGGTCTCGCTTCAACAAGATCTAGCCTTGGAGATCCTTCTTCTGCGAGAAGGAAGAAAAAGAAGGAGAAGAAAAACAAGACATCAAGTAAGGTTCAGCACTATTGCAGACCAATTCGTCACCCGAGGGTCGTATCTCATGCTCATTTTCGCTTAGGGTCGCCCCCAAACCCCTAGAAGAGTTTCGAATTATTAACTGTGATCTGGATACAAGAGGGACCATCCCCTGCCGATGCGTGCTAAAAGGTGTGCTCTCGCTCTCACATATGGTCACAGGTTCTAGCCTACCCAGTCAGGCCTGGATCTCGGCAGGGCTATAGAAATGTTGAAATTAATGTCAACCCCTTACTAGCAACCGGAAGAGATTCAAGGATGGTAACAAAGGACCAGTCTGAGATGCTATTAGCTGGAAACCGTTGGGGACAACCCCTTGCACGCTATTAATTGTTGGGCATGCCTTTTCTCTTCATGGCAGGAGGTTTAATCGGACCAGAATTGAGATGCGACATGGATTTTCAGAAGCAAGATGGAAGGTCAGTCAGCCGTGGCCTTGCCATGCTCATGTCCAGCCTTATTGAATATGCTTGACAAGTCATGTAAGGCGCTCTCGCCGGGTCAGTCAGTAGACCGCTGCGCAAGATCCCAGTGGACCACTCACTGCAGAATGTCAGCGTGAAAAATGTACGTGCTTGTTGAAAATCGTTGTGTGGTGACTTTCGAGGCCACCTTTGCTATTATCTCTTGAGCTCCAATCTTTTTAGTAGCAGCGCAGCCTTGTCCCCCTCCAAAACTAGCATCATACATCAAGTCTGACGGATACCTTAGGCTCAGAATTTTTTCTCTATTTGTCCCCCCCCCCCCTCTCTCCATGGTTTTGGCAGACCCCAGGGTCGGATTGTAGGATTGTGGTCGAAATAGTGGTGCAGGGCGCGGAGAAGAGTAGATAGTCGTTACTGGGCCTGCTCTCCATGATCCTTGCTCGTGGGGACTATGCCAGCCACAGCAGCTCAGCCACACTACGGTAAGTGGCGCTGTGCTGCCCCACAGTTGCTGTTGTCGCGACTTGCTTTCCATCATGACCGCGTCCGTCACACAAGCTTCTTGCGCCCAATCGTCCGTCTCTCCCTCTGTGCATTCAGATTTGCTTCCCAGCTCATGACTGCTTTGCCCGATCTATAACTTCCACATCGAACCCCTTTCCCATTTCTGATGGGATCAACAAGGGGTGCTTTCTCTTGCGGACATGTCGTCGGACAGCGATGCAGACCATACCCAGTTGGAGGGCTTCCTCAGAAACTGGCGTCAGAGTGCCTTCGATGCAGGGCAGTTTCAGACGGCCATCTTTGTCGGCGACAAACTGCTGGCTCTGACAGGTTAGTCAATCTACCCCTCCTCACGGCCGAGCAGAGAGCAGAGAGCAGAGAGCAGAGAGCAGAGAGCAGAGAGCCTAGCCTCTCTTCCAGCTGACAGCTTTCGTGTCCAGATGACGATAACGACGCCTTTTGGATGGCCCAGGTCCACTTCTCGACTGGAAACTACGTTCGAGCCCAGAAGTTCCTCGAGCACCGAGATCTTGTCAGACGCAACCCCTCCTGCCAGTACCTAGCGGCCCACTGCCTCATCAAGCAGTCTCGCTTCGACGAAGCCCTGGTCATATTGGGAGAGCGAGACCCAACACACCTGATCAAGTCCAAAGATGCGAACAAGCGAAAGGCCCAGCCCAGCACGAGCAGCAGGCCAGCTCACAGCTTGAGGCTGCATCAGGGCGATTCAAACGAAGAGTCGGAGGCGGTAAACAGGCGCTATGAGGCTGGCATGTGCTATCTGCGAGGCATCTGCTATGCCAAGCAGAATGCCTTCGATCATGCCAAAGAGTGCTATAAAAATGCTGTCCGCATCGACGTCCAGTGCTTCGAGGCCTTCAACCAGCTGACCCAGAACCTGCTGCTGTCCCCAGAGGAAGAATGGGGCTTCCTCGAGTCTCTTGACTTTGATGCCATCGGCGCAGGCGCCAGCGGTGACACAGACACAGATGCCGCGCAGGAGACAGCTCATTACGTCAAGATGCTATACAGCACACGGCTTTCGAAATACAAGAAACAGGATGCCTTCAATACGGCCTGCGAGAGCCTCGCCACACACTACAAGCTCAAGGAGAACCCGGATCTGCTCCTGGCGAGAGCGGAACAGTTTCTCACCCAGTCACGGTTCAAAGAGGCCCTTGGGATCACCAATTCCATCCTGACCGAGGATAAGTACAACTTCAGCGTCTACCCTGTCCACCTGGCCTGCCTGTACGAGCTGAGAGAGAAGAACCTGCTGTTTCTGGTTGCTCACGAGCTCGCCGATAGCCATCCCGAAGAACCATGCACCTGGCTCGCTGTTGCTACCTACTACTTCATGATCGGCAAGGTTGCCGAAGCTCGCCGCTACTTCAGCAAGGCCAGTATGATGGACGCGCACTTCGGTCCGGCGTGGATCGGCTTCGCGCATACCTTCGCCGCCGAGGGCGAGCACGACCAGGCCATCTCAGCCTACTCTACTGCTGCCCGGCTGTTCATGGGGACTCATCTGCCCCAGGTCTTTCTGGGGATGCAGCACCACGCCATGAACAACATGACGGTCGCAGAGGAGTTTCTCAACACGGCGTATGGACTGTGCACGACAGACCCGCTCCTCCTGAACGAAATGGGCATCGTCTACTACCACCAGAATCGCCTGCCAGAGGCAATAGAGAGTTTCAAGAAAGCCCTCCAGATCGCAGACACAACCGACAGTGACCCCAAGGCGTCTATAGTTGCACACACGAATCTAGGCCACACGTATCGGCGCCAGCGGAAATTTCAATATGCCCTGCTGGAGTTCGACACGGTCCTGCGTGAGAACGGAAAGGATGCTAATATCTTCTGTGCCAAGGGCCTGATTTACCTCGACATTGGAAAGCCAGAGGAGGCAGTCAATATCCTGCACGAGGCGCTGGCGATCAACCCGCAGGACCCGATCGCGACGGAGCTACTGCTCAAGGCGCTCGACGAGAGCTCGACCTCTGGACGTATCCTTGCCGAACTGGAGGACGACGGTACGCTGGCGGAGTTCGAGAACGAACTAGACCAGGTCAAACAGGAGGCGAGGTCCAAGCTGGCGGCGAGGCTGAACGGGCCACCTGGCAAAGAGAAAGGAAAGGGTAAAGAGAGGGCCATGCTGAATATGAGCACACCACTGGAGAGAAGTTCGAACATGACGGGAATGAGTGACGACAACTAGAGAATTCTTTTTTCTTCTTCATGACGGGCCAGCGGAGTCCGAGCATTTGCAAGGCGTCTCGGAGGGGTATTTTGTCAGTGCGTGCTTCTCGACAGATCTTGCGTCATGAGGAGGATCCTTAGGATGAGGGAGAGGGACCAAAAAAAAAACAAAAAAAAAAAATAATAGGAGCGGCGCGGCTTCTCCCGGCATACGTGATAGATATACCATGAACTTTCAACCAGGATGGGTTTCTCGGAAGAAAGATCCATCAAAGAAGAGTAGGGACATGCGCTCATAGTGTGTGTAGGGTACGAAATTGTCCTGGGCCCCACAGAGACCAATAGCCGTACCCTCCGTCCCGCTGTCCCGTGGCTCCGTACTCGGATCCGGAACGATGGATGGTGGTTGGCAGGTCCCGTCAATCAGTTTACTGCGTCTGATTATCTCCAACAATGAGCCCAAAGAACCGGCGTATGATGTGTGCTGCAACCCCTCTCATGCTCATCATGTACATAATCATCCATACTAGTCCATAACCAGTACTACATACTGCTGATGATTTTCAAAATGCGATATATCGTATTGGTGCGCAATTGAGGAACTCGCCCAGGCGCGGCGGAGTAGCACAACGCACCCCCACTTTACTGTTGCAATACAAGTACTCTACTGTACTATTTTTCAAAAGGCCCCCCCCCCCCGGCCCCGCCCCGCATCCATGAGAAGTTCCGAAGGTGCTCTGGTCTTTCAAGCATTCCTCCGCTTCAGCTATACAATACCGACACACACCTGCTCAAGGAAAGAAGAAAGAGAGAAGAAGAAGAAGGAAAAAAGGGAGAGAAGAGAAAAGATTGTGTGTGAAGCTAGGATCGCACTCAGATTGAAAAGAACTTCTCTCTTCCCTACTACACTACACTTCATATTCTCCCCCCCCCCCCGGGCAAGCAAAAGCGGAGCAAAGATGGCGGCCATCAAGGCATCCAACATCCTCATCTTCGGAGCGACAGGGTTCATCGGGAAGTACATCACCGACAAGGTCATCAGCGCCCAGCCCGCCTTCGACCACATCACCATCTTCACCTCCCCAGAGACGGTCGAGAAGAAGGGCGCGCTCCTGGACGGCTGGAAGAAGAAGGCGGCGGGCAAGGTGACGGTAGTGACGGGCAGCGCGGAGTCGGAGGCGGACGTGCGCGCGGCCTACAGGGACCACAAGATCGACACGGTCATCTGCGCGTTCGGGCGGGCGGCCATCGCCAAGCAGATCGACCTGCTCCGGTGGGCGGACCAGGAGGACGGGGTGGCGTGGTTCCTGCCGAGCGAGTTCGGCACGGACATCGAGCACGGGCCCAAGAGCGCGGGGGAGCCGCCGCACCAGCAGAAGCTGGCGGTGCGCAGGTTCATCCGCGAGGAGGTGAGGAAGACGCAGGTCACGTACGTGGTGACGGGGCCGTACTTTGAGTCGTGGGTGGGGCGCATGCCGGGGCTGGAAGGAGTGTGCCCCGGGTTCGACGTGGCGGCCCGGGAGGCGCTGCTGACGGACGACGGCGAGGGCCGCGTGGCGTTCACGACGATGCCGGACGTGGGCAAGCTGGTGGTCGCGGCGCTACAGCACCCGGAGGCGTCGGTGGGCAAGGCGCTCAAGGTGAACTCGTTCGTGGTGACGCCAAACCAGGTGCTGGCCGCGTACGAGAAGCTCACGGGCGCCAAGTGGACGGTGTCGTACGTGCCGGTGAGCAAGCTCGTCGAGGCGGAGGAGAGGCTGTGGGCGGAGCAGAACCCCAGGGCCACCGTCATCACGCTGCGGAGGATCTGGGCCGAGGGAGGCACCTTGTATGAGAAGACGGACAATGCGTCGCTCGGGTTGAAGCCTGAGGATATGGGCAATGTCGAGGAGGTGATCAAGGAGTTGCTGGCGGCTCAGCAGTGAACCTGCACATGCTGATGGCCATACGGGAGCCCCCTTTATTTTTCTTGCAAAAGCCATCGGGGGTCGTCTTTCATACAAACAACTTGGGGTTTTCAACTTAATTTTGAGGTCCACATCTTGTGCTTCAATCATGTTATGTAAGAAAAGGGGAGAAGAAAATAAAATAAAAAACATCATCCATCACACAGTAAACGTTCGGAGACGAGTCCTTGTTCCTACAAATGCCAGAATGTGTGCGATTCTATGGATGCAGTTTCGTCTTTTTTTTTTTTTGAACAATAAATAACCTTGTTGGGCTCAAATGCCAATAGAACTAATTGTCTTTCCAAGCAACACTTCATGTGGTGTGCCTGGTTGAGGCAGAGCGGTGATTGTACTTCATGTCTCTGGTCCGCAGGCGCCCGTTTGCTGCGCCGATCACGGCGGGCGCTTATCACAGCACCTACAGTGGACACAGCTTCACTTTGCCGACCTACGACCTGATTGCTTGAACTGATTCAAACTGCCGACCCAAATTCAATAACGCTGCTCCTTTCATAGATTACTTCAGAACAGAGACATCGGAACCGTCTACAATTGCAGTCTCTCACCTGTCAGACTCACTTCCACCGCCCCTCTTTGCCTTGACATTACTCAAAAGTACAGTGCCAGGCCTTATAAACTTCCACCCGGACACACTCAACCAGTCCGTCCTTCGTCGTCAACGTGACTCACCAGAAGAAGCACAGCCACCTCGGCGGCCAAGATGGAGAACGATCCCTACCAGACTGAGGTCGAGGAGGCCCGCACTGCCTTCTTCTATGGTATGATGATGACATCCTGGTCAGGCTTGGAGCGAGGGCGCGGCGCCTCATGCTAACCAACCAACGCACACAGGCACTCTGGTAGCTACTCTCTCCCCAGCCCATCCGGGGGGACCTTACTCCCCCTCCCCGCGAGGATACCGCAGCAGCATACAGCTTAGCTGACACATACACCACGACAGATGGAGCCTCAGGTCTTCTATTCGGTCTGCTACAACAACAGGAGCCCCTCAGATGACATCAAGGCCCGACACCACTTCCGCCCTGCTGTGCTGCACGGCTACTGCCGGCGCCGGGTCCGCAGCGCCGACTACCCAGGCATGATCGAGGACGCCGACCACAGCGTCTTCGGCATGGTGGTCAGCGGCATCACAAAGGCCAACCTCGAGAAGCTTGACTACTTGTTAGTACAACAACACCACCACCCAGCGCTTCCAAACCCCACCCATCACTGACACGCGAGGTGATCTGGTGAAAGCGAGGGGTCACAATACGACCGCCGCGTCGTCCGCCCCAAGCTCCTGGACAAGGTCGGCGACGAGACGGGCGAGGGCAACGTCGAGGGCGAGCAGGTCATCACCGAGTCGTACGTCTTCCTGGACGAGCGCGACCTGGAGGGCCGCGAGTGGGACTTTGCCGAGTTCAAGCGCGACAAGCTCAAGCTGTGGACGCGGGCGGGCTACGTCTTTGAGGGTACGTGCTGCTGCTGCTGTGTGTGTATGTGTGTGTGTGTGTATCTTGCGAGAAGACGACTGAAGAGTACTACTGAAAACTGACGGTGAGAAATAAAAAATGACTGTGTAGATTGCGATCCTGGTGACGTTGCGAGCGTCTCGGCGGCTGTTTGATGAGCCCTGGCGAGAGAGAGAGAGAGAGAGAGATCCTGTCGGCGCAACCTGCCTTGGATTGCATGCATTTGTTGGGAGGAGGGAGTCGGAAAAACTGGACTGGACTTAGAGACGTGCCGAGCATGTGCAAAGGAAGGCTGTCGCCTCGTTTACGAGCAGTCAATCGCCACTGGTGGTGCATCAATCGGATAGCATGAACAAATACATTTTTTGTCCCCCTTTTTTACTGAAACAACAGGCAACAGCAGCCACCCTCCCTCCAAACCCCGCGGGCGGCCGCCACCAGCAGAGGCTCATATTAGCCAAACACGGGATTTACCAGCGCCGCCCCCAGTATGGCGTTGTTGCCTGTCCCAAGTGTGGCCTCCTATAACGCCCACTTGACTGTCCTTTTTTTCCATCCGAGTTTTCTTATGGTATAAACAACTTTATGCTGTTTCAATATTCCTGCTAACTCTGGGGGTCAGGGGCCTGGGGGTCAGGGGCAGGGGGGGGGGCGGGGTAAGAATCCCGAATGGAACCACGCATGAAATCGTGGCTGGACTTTCTTTACTCAAAGTTTTAGCCAAGGAACTTATATAGATCTTGAGCTGACAGCTGGTGGGGGGGGGGGGGGTGTGGAGATCTCGGTTGGTAGAATCCTAACTGGGATGATGATGGAGATGCATGAACGAACGCATGGATGATGCGCAGCCTCATCCAACATCGGATGGATTGTTTTTGGGGGGGGGAGGGAGTATTTTTGGGGGCGTGCATTGTTGCCTCGGCTGCAAGGTTTGAGAGCAGCAGAAAAGTGCTGTCTCTGCATGCGCGGGCAAGACATGCAGTGGGCGGATCAATCCCAACACGAGCCCAGAGGACTTTTGGCTGGTCAATATTGTGCCACGACCATGCCGCTCATCGGTTGCGGGCGACTCCCAAAGGCTGGCCACCGCGGCTTGCCTGATGAATAAATCCAGGTAAAAAAAAAAACACATAGTAAGTCTTGTAAGGAGACTGAGTGACGGGCCACAAGCTACGATTGCATGTTATTATAAGCAGCAACATGTTCTATATTAATAAAATTCTTGTGAATAAACCCTTTTTCCTGTGCAAATAACCGCCCCCCTCAAGCATAGTCCTTATCCATAGCAACCTCGAAACGAGGAAAACATATGTCCTTACTATATAGTACTTGGGTACTTAATCATCTCAACCTTTCGGATCCAAACACACACATGAATACTATCCGTAGTAGCCACGGCCGGAGATGCATCACTCATCATCGTCTTCTGGTGCCAAAACAAATTTATCCCAGGTCCAGCCATACTAGATATCGAAACCAAGATGAAATTAGCACTTCATACACACTTGAAAGAAGAAGAAGAAAAGAGCACAAGAAAAGGTGGCCTCAATAATTCCTTTCTTCCTCTTCTATTCTTTGAAACAGGGACAAGGCCAAAAGAGAGTACCAACCTGGCCAAAACCATGAGTCCTTGATCGAAGCCATCGAGATGCCACATTGCGGTTGAGCCATCGTGACCCATGGATCCTGTGTCTGGATAGCGATGTACCAATGCCCTGTGGCTACGTCAGCTTTGATTCTTTTACAACGGCAACAACTCTGAGGGGCTACCAATTTTTTTTATTTTAAGGAAACTTGCCTGTGATTCTCGCAGTTCTGGAGTTGGGTCAAGCACTATACTAGCATTGGTCCTGCCTGCATGTTCATTGACCTCGAAGCCTATGGCCCTACACACCTCGAATCTGTTATACCATTAGAATCTTCTCACACCTGGTAAGAAGGGGAGAAGAGGAGGAAGAGGGGAGGGGCGGGGTCACGTACATGGTGGAGAAGAGCACATTCTCAGCAGCATGCTCTCGAGGCGGCACCATGAGCTTCTCCAGGAAGTCGTAGTGATCTCTTCGCAGCCGGATGGGAGGATATTCTGGGTCAGGGGTAGCCTGCTCCAGACGCGGAGCCAGGGCCTCTGCTGCTGCAGCTCTCGCCTTCTTCTTCTCCTCCTCCTCCGCTGCCGCCGCCGCCGCCGCCCGCCTATCAATGGCTGGTCGTCGTGGGCCTCCCTCGCCTGGGAGGGCGGCCCGGATAGGCGAGACAGGAGATCTGGGTGAGGCTCTCTTGGCCCTCTTGGCAGGTGGCGACGGCGTTCTCGGGCCCGGGGACTCCTCTCTGGCTCTCTTGTTTCTAGCTGCCGGCGGCTCGAAGGGCGGCGTGACATTCGGCCTGGCCTTCTGCAGCATAAGCAAAGTGTAGACGGAGACCAGGCGCTCGTCCGCAAGAGTCTTCTCTGTCGCCGCCCAGAAGCTGGCCAGGACCTGCTCCGCCTTGATCCGCCTGGCGATCCTGTCCTTCTTCGCCCTCTCCGACATCCTGTCCTCGAGCGGTGGGTAGTCCAGGACCGCGGCGGGCTGCGGCTTGAAGTAGGCATCGAACTCGGCGCGCAGGGGCGCTCCTGGGTGTGCCTCGAGCATCCAGAGCTCCTGTGCGTGCTCCGCCCGGAGTATGGGAAAGTCGCTCCACTCTCCCCTGCCGGCAGCCCCTGTGCCCTCCAGGCCGCTGTCCCGGCCGTACAGCATGAGCGAGCTCTCCCAGAGCTTGTTGGCGGCCTTTGCGACGGTGGTCAGGTCGTAGAAGCTGTCTGCCTGCCCGACAACGTACTCGCTAAAGACGTTCTTCTTGAAGCGGCCGAGGATCAGACGCAGCTCCTCGGCCATGGTGTGGAGACCAAAGGCCATGCGGGCCTTGTCGTCCGACATTGTTCTGCGCCACGCAGCAAGCGCCCCGATCGTATTGCCGTCCCGCTTGGGTATCCTCGGCGCCCCTGGCAGCCCGTCTAGGACGGGTACGAACCACTGTCCATGTTCGTTCCGGTACGCTGCCGTTCTGAAATAGTCCCGCAGGTCGGGTGCGCTGGCCAGCGAGTCGAGAAGGATGCCAGTCACCTCCGGGCCCAGGCTGGTCAGGCCGGCCAGGGTTTTGATTTTTATCATCCAGGCGCGCGTGCCTGGAGGCAGTGTCTGTATGTCCTTTAGGATCTGGGCTGTCCCTCCCCAGACGCTGACCAGCTCATTGTGGTACGCCAGGGCGTCTTGAAAATAGATGGTCCACATCTGGAGGTCCGTGTCGGCCTGTCTGTTCTCGTCGCTGTACGGATGAGCGTTCCCCCGCTTAGTCTTGAGCTGGCTGCCAAACCGGCCATGGGCTCGCGCCTGCTGTAGCCGGTCGAGGAGCTCGCCGGGGTCTTCCTTGAGAACTTGGATCTGTCGCTCGTGCCACGCCAGCCGCCGCTCGCTCAGGGCATTGACATAGTCCCAGTCCATCTCTCCTGGTACGGTGCAGGACATCAGCGTCCGCGAGACGTTGCAATAACTCGTGAGCTCCTTGTCGTGATTTGCATCCTCGGTGTCGGTGGGCCGCCTGACCTGCCAGTCCAGCGGTTCCTGATCGGACGCCTGGGGTTTCACAGGTTTGTTGCGCTTGTCCCCGGCGAGATTCTCCACAATGTCGTCGAGGAGGCTGTAGATCCTATACTGGACCTCCATGACGATATCCGCTGCCTCCTTCAGGATCATGTCCGAGCTGTTGAACAGTTTCAGCTCCTCCAGGCTCTCCGGCTCGTTGATCGTGCCGTAGCTGTCATCTTCCTCCTGCATGTCCTGGTCGTTGTCCTCCAGCGCGACACCCGTCAGGTCTGCCATGACGATGCCCTCGCTGTACTCGGTGACCTGGTCTCTCTGCAGGGGCAAGACACCGACCGCTTTTGCGAGCGGGTAGTTCTCGCTAAAGAGGTCCTCTCTCTGGAAGGCCCCTGGATGAAACCTCGCCCTGTGGTCCAGTATGGTCAGCAGCACCTCGGGCCGGTTGGCAAGGTCTGCTTGGTTGAACAGAGGCCACTTGATGGCGTCTGCATCACTGCAGATGAGAGGCCAAGGCTCCTGGTCTTTATTGCTGGCCCTCCATACACCTACGGCACTGATAGTGAGAAACCAAAAAGAAAAGAAGTACAGAATTAGCAATGTATACTTAATCAGTCAAGTAAGTCATTAAGCAAATTTCATCATTATTACTCACTCTACGTCCGGGCGATGAGCTTGCGGCATCTCCTTGCCCCCGCTCAGTCCCTTCCAAAGCGTGTTGAGAAGTCTCTTCCTCTTGTTCAACTCCAGCCTGGACCATCGGTTCTCTACCGGATTACGCTTCTCCATGTAGGCACCACGGAATTTCCGCCATTTCTTCACGACGGCGTCCGCCTGTTCGAGTCTTCGCTTCGGCGGCGGCTCTACTGTCTCTGCACTCTTATCCGAACTCGAGACTATCACGAGCTCGGACAAGGACGACGACACATCCTCAGGCTGTGAGGATGTAGTTACCATCTTCTGCAATGATGAGCTGGGGACGCGTGGTGTTTTGGTGGTGAGAGAGAGGGAAATATGCTAGGCAAGGCAATTCATGTGTAAGTCGAGACTGGAAACGAAGAAAGCAACTCGATGAAAAAAGAGAGAGGAAAGAAAAGAAGAAAAAAAAGGCTTGTATCAGATCAATGGGGATTCTATTCGAAGTCTATTTAAGGTGGCCATCCTCTTCGACGGCATGGTTTCTATGCTTTGTTCTCTGACTAGCAATTGTTCGTTGCACGTGAGACGGTACTTTCTGAAGGGGAATCAAAGGACAGATTTGTTGTCAATATCAGAATTATTCCGGTTTCGGCAGATAATCAGTTATGCTACACAAAGAAAACTCAGTTCGAGATGAGTGTTGAAAGAAATTGACTGAAGTTGGCTTCGCTCGAGGGTTTTCTTATGGAATGGTCAGTCCAATAATTGCGATGGTTTTCTGTGTCGAATCGCACATGGGGAATACTAAAATGATTTTCTGCTTACGGCAGAGGAGCGGCTCAAAAAAGACGGAGTCGCTTCTCGGGGGTTCCGATACAATGAATATAGAGAATAATTTAGTTGATTTGAATGCTGGGTAGATAACATGTTGATGTGTATATATATATATATACGGAACGGGATTTGATTTTTCCTTGAAGGGGGGTGGGAGGTGGGCGTGAGGATCACTTCGAATTTATTTGAGCCCAAGCACAACAAACTCGATGATTACTAGCAGACACGTACTTCGGTCTGCATATCTTATTCATTCCAATCAAACTGTGGCACTGCTGTCTTGATCAAGGAAGACAGACTGTCAGTGTTGGTCACGATTTGTTACTCTGTTCAAAGGAGCCTACCATTAGTTGGCAGTATTTTCACTATGAATGGCAAAACATTCCTCGCTTGGATTCCCAAGTATTCAGTTCAAACTGAAATTGCTTCCTCTTTATCCTTTGTTGGCTGCAACAGTGTATATTAGCCCTAGAACCGACCATGATTGAAAGAGAGAAAAAAAATTAAGGAGAAAGGAGAGGATGCAAAGAAGGAGGATGGCAGTTGCCGGAAGGGGGTTAATTGACTCCTAGGGTTAGGGCATGCACCCCCCCTCGCGACGGAAGGGACTGTGTGTCTCTAGTCTGTGTGCAATGCTAACTTATTTGGGTAAGTACTAAGGAGCTAGCTATAGATGACTGGTTCCTTTCCTTCCCTTAGGCATGAAATCCTTTGATCCCCTCCCAAAACTCTCCTCCAGACTTTTGGTTCACCCAAAAACAGATCATCACTGCAGCCGCTCATCCCCATTTTCAATACAGCCATCACCATCTGATCTGCATCTATTTACGAGCAGCACAATTTGTTCTCGGGTGGCTCCCTCATCGAACTTGACTCGGTCGCCGTTAGATGGCGCAGATCCCATCCAGTGCGCGCGCGGGTGTGACGAGATTTTGTCCCTGACGATCGCACCTGGGCAAGCTGGGTCAGTTGGGGACTACCAGAAAAAGAAAAGTGTGATGGGCATGACATCGGGATGAAAAAAAGCCGGGGAATAGGAAGAGGAGGGGCTAGCACTGGCTGAGAGTTTTGAAACGCGCCCGCCCCCCCTTCCCCCAGCTCCACCCACCCACACCTCAACCACCCGTGCCCGTGCATAGGAACCCCTTGCTGGCTTATGGCCACCTGGGAGGGGAACTCTGTTGGACAGCAAGAGGCGAGCACGGCGAGGACCCCTGGCGCCGGCTGGTCTGGATCCACCTCAGGCAGAGCTTGTTGGTTGGCCTCCATGCACTCCCTGGCTGGTCCTGCCCGGGCTGCCTGCAAGAGAGGGCAAATGCATCTTCACATTTCTCGTCCTCCACGTACTATGGTACGTGGTCTGCCCACCGAGGCAACAGAGCCTCGGACCGTTTGTTGCCAAGGGATCGATCCATCGCTTGGATGGGATGCTTGTTCTGAAAGGAGCCCCACGAGAGAGGATCCCTGGGCCTATTTTTGGGCCCTGAAGATGGTATTCTGTTCTTTCGCCTGGGCTTCGCCTGTCTTCGCCTGTCTTCCCCCGCCAAGGGGCCGGCCGCGGCCGTCATGCTTTTTCCTTCTTTTTGTGTGCCGTCTGGGTCCCGCGCTGCTTCTTCGCGGGACTTGCTACGGAGCAATTTGCGCAGATGTCGATCCCTACATACTTGGGCTACCACAAGATGTTGTACTATGATAGCCATGGTACCAGAGCACCACTACCCGGGCACACAGACATAGCTGGGTGACATCTCATGACCGTGGTTTCTGTTTCACCATCACCGCTTATTCGGCATCCCCAAGGTGCCAGGACATGCACGATGACGGCGTGGATGGGTGGAGAGGGTTATGGGAAACAATAACAACACCACATGCCGCGTGCCTGGCAGGACTGCTGGGCGCCTATCGACTGCGCGGAACGGGGGTCTCTTCGTCACAGCCGACTCGCAATCCCTACGTTGCCATAAGTACGTATACTATTGTGGGTGCTACGCATAGCACATGTGGGAAATGGATCCGGCTGCCTCTTCAGGTGGGACAGACAACCAAGGACGGAAGCGCAAAAGCCTGTGTAGAGATCCGATTTTCTTTGGAGCAGGCGGACAACGATAGGCGAGCAGATGTCAGCCAGCCGCTTGAGATGCGCTTCGCGCGCCCCTGACAGCTACTAGTACGCCCGGGCAGGGGTTGGGGGGGGGGGGGCCCGGAGAGGCTTGGGATTCGTGCAAGGCCCCCCCCCTGAAACCTTAACAAAAAAAAAAAAAAAACCAATCGAAACAAAAAAAAAGTAAAGAAAATGAAGGGGAGGGGGGTGGGGGGGGGGGGAACCAAGGAAGTGTTGGTTTTAGTGTAATGAGCCCCCCAACAAAAAAAAAAAAAAAAAAAAAAAAAAAAAAAAGAAAGAAAAAAGAGAGAGAAAAAAAGACATCCGACCTGACCTCCTGAAGTCCAGGCCTCCGCAGCCTCTCGTGCAGCCTCCTTCGACTTCCCCTGAGGGTCGAACCAGGTTTGGACTCTGGATGTTTCTTGTCCAGAACAGAGCACCTGCGCCCCCACCATGCAAGGAACGGCCCTCGATTGGATGTGGAAATCCGGGCTACAAACACCTATCGACATGGGAGCAGCATGTGGCGGCCGAAAGAGTTTGCGACAGGCGTGGATGGTGACACCAAGGACCGAACCTAGGCCACTACGCGGCGGAGCGTCGAGCGACCCATCTCCTCGGGTTCTCTTTGCATCCTCGACCTTCTCCCACCACTCACAGTCAGTCAGCCCTGGGGGTCTTGGACAACCAAGCGAGGAACAAGCTTGACTGCGGCTCCCAGAGAGCGACCACCCGCCTGGCTGTGACCAGCTCGGTCAGCTTATCAGGCCTCACGAAAGAACCAACTTTCGATCCTGTGCGAGTCGGCGGCGGTATTTTCTGCTTGGCGGGGTAAATACATATGTCCCGTTTTGGTCCTACCATGGTGTCTTTGCCTGCTTGCACTCTGGCATAAAAGTGATCCCTTTGGTATAGGCACTACATTCCGCCACCATGGGATCATCCGCTTCTCCAGACCTCTTCCGTGGCCTCCTGCCCAAAGGAGATTTAGTCAGGGGCAAGGCGGCGAGCACTTGCAGACAGAGGGGGGTGTGTGTGTGTGTGGGCATCCATCGTGCAGGAGGAAGCCATGTCTGACTCTGGGCCACTGGCTGGAAGAGGTTTTCCCTATTGCTGAGCAAATCCGAAACAAGCCAGAGCCGGCACAGCCTATCACGTACTGCCGTTTGCCTCTCCTCGGCTGCTGAGCTCTGACCCCTGATCCCATGAGCGGGTCCACTATGCATCGCATGGCAGACTCATGAATGCCGTTCCTCATTTTCACTGGTCCGTGGCTGAGGGTCTTCCTCCCATGTACTTAGTACCCATCCATGTCCCAATTTGGATTTAAGTGGGATCTAGGGAGGGGGCCTGCGCCTGCGTCCGTCCGTTCCCACCTTGGCAGCCAAGAGAGGGGGGGGGGGGGAATTACCCGTTCGTTTCCCCTGTCCGCTGTCTGTACATAGTATTTGCCCACAGTATTCATCACTCGTGATATAAAGATGCTCTGGTAGCCCAACCTCACTTACTCTTTCAGTGTTGTCCTCCATCATTCATCTCTTTCGCAGAAGGCTTGAGCAGTCACTTTCATTCCTTGAAGAGCTGCCGTTTTTTTCTCTTTCCTCTTTCCCCTTCATTGATTTCGTCTTTACACTGCCTGGTGCAATACCATTCATTGCTGAACAAAAGAAATCATCAAACACTTTTAAGGGACATTGTCGTTGTACTTCACAAAGAGCTACAAAGAATTGTTAGGTAAGTGAATCAATTGTTTATGAGCATCACTCATTACAGCAGCAGAAAGATTGAAACTGTTTCGCCTCGTGGTTGGGTATATAATATCGTGTCAAGTTCTAATTTATCTTGCAGCACACAAGTACATCAACTCTTGCCCTACCACCACCAAACCATTCTCTCCTTCGAGGACCCTTCGTCTGGAACGAACTCAACAATCCTTCATACAAAAAAGCAAAAATGCTTTTCACCAAGATCGCCGCCGCCTGCGGCCTTGCCGCCGTGGCGAACGCCCACATGTACCTTGCCAAACCAGCTCGTTTTGCTACCCCTTCAGCCACCAACGGCCCTATCTCCTCCAGCGACTACCCCTGCCAAGCAACAGGATCAGTCACATACAGCAGTGACACCGTCGACGGGTCTGGAGCGACCGAGATGGCGCTCGGATCTGACCAGCCTCTTGCCTTCCAGGGCCAGAGTGTCCACGGTGGTGGCAGCTGCCAGATCTCCATCACCTACGACGAGAACCCCACGTCCTCCAGTGTCTTCAAGGTCATCACCTCCATCGAGGG
The DNA here is from genome assembly GCA_014850475.1 of Cryphonectria naterciae. Classification (NCBI taxonomy): domain Eukaryota; kingdom Fungi; phylum Ascomycota; class Sordariomycetes; order Diaporthales; family Cryphonectriaceae; genus Cryphonectria; species Cryphonectria naterciae. Next base: position 35,082 of record JACWST010000087.1, read on the forward strand.
AGGCTGCGTTGCCCAGGACACTGCTGGAAACCTCGGCTCGGACACATCGGCCACTGCTGCTGACCCTTACACCTACAACTTCACGATCCCCGACGACATCCCCACTGGAAACGCCGTGATTGCCTGGACCTGGTTCAACAAGGTCGGCAACCGTGAGATGTACATGCAGTGTGCCCCCGTCAAGTTGACCGGCACCTCCGGCTCTCAGTCCAGCTACGACGCGCTGCCTGACATGTTCGTCGCCAACCTGGACGACGACAGCGACACCTGCCACACGCCTTCCGACACTGATCTGGTCTTCCCCGACCCGGGTGATGTCGTCCAGAAGCTCAACGGCGCCACCACCGCTTGGGGTACCCCAACTGGCGACTGCACCGTCGGCGTTGGCAGCGACTCCTCGGCCTCGGCCGCTGCCTCCAGCGAGGCAACGAGCACTGTCGTCGCAGTGAGCGCCTCTGTGAGCGCCTCCGTCGCGGTTGGTGGTGGTGTCTTTGCTACTTCTGCCGCGGCCGCCACTACCACTGCTGTTGCCGAGACCTCCGAGGCCAGCGTCACCGCCGCGGCCGCGACGCCTACCGCCACAAGCTCCTCGTCTTCGTCGTCGTCGAGCGGCTCCTCTGCCAGCGGCAGCACCCAGACCGGTGCCTGCTCCGATGAGGGCGAGTACGTCTGCATCAGCAGCAGCACTTACCAGGTCTGCGCCTCTGGTGAGTGGTCTGTCGCGATGGCCGTTGCCGACGGCACCTCTTGCAGCGGCTCCGGATCCAACTTTGAGATCGTCGCCGCTTCCAAGAACCGCTTCAGGAAGAGCCGTGGCGAGCGCCGCAACAAGAAGCGTGGTCTGCCTCTGCTCTTTGGCCAGGCCTAAGCCAGATGACGACAGGCTCTTCTTTTCGCCTCGACTCACCCCCTTCTTTTCACTTCTTGTTTTCTCCCTCCTGCGGCCTCTTTTCCTTCCTGGATGGAGAAATAGGGTCCCGTGTGGAAGGGTGTTTTTTTTAGGGCTTATGAATGGACATGTGGACGATACCAACTGTAAAAAGTTCGTGGGCGTTGGACGATCTTGACTTTTACCTTCTTGACTGTATCATTTACCACTCAAGAGTCCCTGGATTACCTATGATGGTGTCTTGGGCTCTTTTTTTTTTTTTTTTTTTTTTTTTTTTTTTTTTTTTTTTTTTTTTTTTTTTTTAATTTTCTTTTTTTTTTTTTATATTATAATTTTATGTCAATTTGTTTATATTTTAATGTATGTCTTTGTTTTTTGTTTTGGCCTTTTTTTTTTTTTTTTTTTTTTTTTGCATATGCAAGGCCGCATTGAGTCTTCTGCGGAAGAGACACTCGCTTTATAGAGAGAAGAATACCATGCCAATTGGCTGATATCCAAATGCATCCGTGTGCTGTTGCTTGTTCCTGACCATTGATGCGTGAAGTAGCCATTAGTCCTCTCTGGGTTGAGCAAGATGACTAACATGAAGATCATCTGAAATGTATAGTACGTACTATGCTACGTGGTACGATACCTTGAGGTATGTACTCGGGAGGATTGAGCTGATATTCTTGTGTTTGACTCAATCCATGACTGGCTAATAAGGGCATAGCCTCGAGCCCATCTTCTAGTAGGGCTCTCTCGCTCAAGAGCCTCATGGAGGAAGGTGTTGAGGCTCAGAATGAGCGAGTCTCCTGTCCCGTGTTCTGTCCCGAAATCAGAAGACCCCGGCTCATCTCCCGCTGATGGTATCAGTCGGGGCCAGGCTGCACGTCATCACATGTGATGATAGAAATGACGTTTCTGCTCTGGCGGTTGAGAGGACAGAATTGGTCGAGTCTTGGGGAGGGAGGACAAAAGACTGGATCAGTACAATTTCCTGCCAGAGAAATTGAGGAAAATTTTGATGGCCAGACAGTCGCATCCGAGTGAAGTCAGAGCCCAGTAGAAGATTGTTCCTGGTTCTTTGGAAACTCTGATATAATCAGAGTTTTGGCCTGGAGGTTCAGATAAGATCGATCAGATAAGGGAAGCTTCCGCGAGCGATCCATATTCTCGGACCCAAAAATCTCCCGCAAGGCTCTCTTCTTTGACCAATGGGATATCTTCAAAGTCTTACATAATTCTGCATTAGCTCCACTTGAATTTGGCGACTGGATGCCCCAGCATTTTGGATTCTTGTCAGTCTCTCTGTCCCACATCTCTTCACTACTAGCAGCGCATTCTACGCGTCGAGAGGGCAATCCCAGAATCCGTTGCACCTTCCCACCACCACCACCAACAATAATCCCTGAGTTTTTCGTATGAAGTTTGGTTGCAAATATTGCTTGGCACTCTTTTCAAATCTGCCTCTGGTTATTATGAATCACGCTGGCGCCGGCACGGTGACCTGGCGCAACTTCTAGAGCTACCTCGAGCTCATCACCCACCGTGCAGTTCAGCCGCCTCGCGCACCGAGAGAAGAGCCTTGGGGCCCAGCGCCCACTCCCACACGCTACATCGTAGCGACAGACAGCGTTCCATGGCATTGCTGGCAGTGGCATCTCGACACTAGTAGCGACCACCATGTCGCAACTCCTTGACGATGTGGTCAAGCGCCTCACGACGTCGGACACTGGTAAGTTGGTGAGGCCGTCGCCCGACCTCAGAGCACGTGCTGATCTTCACGATGCTGCAGAGTCCCGCGCAAAGGTCGAGGCCGCGACGACCCTGCGCGACAACCTTGACGTCTTTGTGAATGGCCCCAACTACAAGATCTTCCTGCAGAAGGTCATGCCCATCTTCATGAACACCCTTAATGGGCCGTGCATATTCCAGAGCACTTCGAATGAACAGGTAAGGCGCCCCAAAGGCCGTCGCTCTTTCTCAGAACCGTGCTGAAATTTCTTTCTCTCTCTTCTTTTCTTTCTTACAGAAACTCCGAAACACCATCCTCGAAATCCTCCACCGATTCCCCACGGCCCCGTCGCCGACCGAGCCGTTCCAAGACTACGCCCTCGAGACCGTCGAGCTGTTGATGAAGCTCGTGCGCAACGACAACGAGGAAAATGCCGTCATCTGTGTCAAGGTCATCTCTGACATCATGCGCCACCAGCCCAAGGTGGTCCAGAACAAGGTGCAGGACTTTCTGAGCCTGATCCAAGAGCTGTTCGAGCAGATGGAGCGGGTGGTCCGGGAACAGCTGGACAATGAGCCGACTCCTGCGGCCGGCGGCCTGCCTTCTACACCCTCGGGCTCGCAGACCAACTTCCACCAGCACCAGAGCCCTCGGCCCCCATCACCAACGGCGACAACAACAGAGTTCGGGGTGGAACAGCCCACCGCGCGCCCGCTGCTCAAGGGCATGCAGTCTTTCAAGGTCCTGTCGGAGTGCCCAATCATCGTGGTGTCCATCTTCCAGGTCTATCGCACGACTGTTCCGACCAACGTCAAGGCCTTCGTGCCCTTGATCAAGAGTGTGCTTTGCCTGCAGGCCAAGGCCCAGGAGCAAGCACACGCCGACGCAGCTGCCAGGGGGGAGATATTTGCAGGTGTCAGCCCAGACATCAAGAACAGGGCGGCTTTTGGAGAGTTCATTACCGCACAGGTCAAGACCATGAGTTTTCTGGCCTACCTGCTCAGGCAGTACTCGCAACAGCTGACCGACTTCCTTCCCACTTTGCCGGATATCGTCGTCCGCCTGTTGAAAGACTGCCCCCGCGAGAAGTCGAGTGCGAGGAAGGAACTGCTCGTCGCGATCCGGCACATAATCAATTTCAACTTCAGAAAGATCTTCTTGACCAAGATTGACGAGCTTTTGGACGAGAGAACACTGATCGGAGATGGGCTTACCGTCTACGAGAACATGCGACCACTGGCGTACAGCATGCTGGCAGACCTCATTCATCACGTGCGGGACTCGCTGAATCCCGGGCAGATTAGGAAGACCGTGGAGGTCTACACGAGGAACCTCCAGGATCCTTTCCCGGGCACCAGCTTCCAGACGATGAGTGCAAAGTTGCTGCTGAACATGGCAGAATGCATCGCCAAGATGCAGAACAAGGTCGACGCTCGCCATTACCTGATCATGATCTTGAATGCCATCGGAGATAAGTTCGCGGCTATGAATCGACAATACGCCAACGCAGTCAAGCTGTCCAAGACGTACGCCAGGCAGACAAAGGAGCAGGTTCAGGACACATACCTTGCGGATAAGAACGATCCACCAGACTGGGACGAGATCGACATCTTCAACGCGATGCCCATCAAGACCTCCAATCCCCGGGAGAAGGGAGCGGATCCTGTGACCGACAACAAGTTCCTGTTCAAGAATCTGATGAACGGCCTCAAGAACACCTTTTACCAGCTCAGGATCTGCAACCCCCCGCACGCTGTAGAGCAGGCGAATGCCCCTCCACACTGGGTTGACGTTGCGTATGGATTCAGTCCTGAGGAGGTGCAGGTGATCATCAAGCTTTTCCGAGAAGGCGCATACGTCTTCCGCTACTACGAGATCGGCAAGCCTTTGCACGAGTCGCAGTATCAATCGGCGGTCGAGTACATGGCTAACTTCTACATGAACTCGAGCACCAAAGAGGAGAAAGACCTCCTGGAGACCTTCGCGACGGTCTTCCACAGCATCGACCCGGCGACTTTCAACGAGGTTTTTCAACAGGAGATACCCCACCTCTACGAGATGATCTTTGACCACACTGGACTTCTGCACATCCCTCAGTTCTTCCTTGCCAGCGAGGCAACCTCACCTAGCTTTTGTGGTATGCTGCTCAGGTTCCTGATGGAGCACATTGAGGATGTCGGATCAGCCGATGTGAAGAAGGCTTCTATCCTGTTGAGACTCTTCAAGTTGGCCTTTATGGCCGTGACTCTGTTCGCTGCCCAGAATGAGCAGGTCTTGCTCCCGCACGTCGTCGACATTGTGACCAAGTCCATAGAGTACTCCACGAAAGCAGAAGAGCCGATGAACTACTTTCTGCTTCTCCGGTCGCTGTTTAGGAGCATCGGCGGTGGAAAGTTCGAGCATCTCTATAAGAAGATCCTTCCACTCCTGGAGATGCTCTTGGACGTCCTCAACAACCTGCTCAGGGCAGCCCGGAAGCCCTCAGACCGGGATCTTTACGTGGAGCTTTGCTTGACTGTGCCAGCCAGGCTGAGCAATCTGCTGCCACACCTCAGCTTTCTGATGCGTCCCCTCGTCGTTGCCTTGCGTGCGGGTAGCGAACTGGTGGGCCAGGGCCTGCGTACTCTCGAACTCTGCGTGGATAATTTGACAGCAGATTATCTTGATCCGATCATGGCACCGGTGATGGACGAGCTCATGACAGCGCTTTTTGATCATCTCAAACCAGCACCTTATTCGCACTTCCACGCCCACACTACACTGAGGATCCTCGGAAAACTGGGCGGACGGAATCGCAAGTACATGACGGACGCCATCCCTCTTGACTACAAACAGTTCGTGGATGATTCCTCAAGCTTCGATCTGCGGCTCATCGGCTCTAAGAAGGAGAGAGCGTTCCCTGCCAACATTGGTATCCAGCTCGCTATTTCGAAGCTGACTGAGATTCCCAAACCTACTAAGAGTGGGTCGACCAAGGAGTTTGATGGATACTACAAAGAGAAGGCCTTCCAGTTCCTCAAGGCCCACCTGAAGCTGCGTATCGGCCAGGACAACATGCCCGAAGATCTCCCTCGGCTGGTACGACTCCAGGTGCAGGACCTGCTGGCACGCAAGACGGATGCCGATTTCTCCATCTTCGAGACTTCTGACCGCCAACGTTCAGTGCCCAACAAGGAGGAGCAGGATAACACGCTGAAGCGGTTGATCAAAGCCATGATGTTTGCCAGTTCCCTTCCAGACTTCAAGGAAGAGGCCAATGCCTTCTTACTCAATTTGTGCCGGCATTTTGCGATCATCGAGGTGGGTAGAGCTCTCGTCGACTGCAAACGGAGTGCGAGTCCTTTCGATGTGAACGCTGGCGAGGGGCCCATGTGTCTTGATACCCGTGTCCTATGCGATGCGATTCTCGAGTCCCTGGCTTCCGAACACCCAGAGGTGCGGTCAGCAGCCCAGCGCGCAACACAAGAGGTCTACAACTCCGCAGCCACCATGCTTGGATCCTCCAGTCAAGTCTTCCGCTTGACATTCTTCCACAATCTCGGGTCTGCCTTCTGTCACGGGTGCTATGAGGAGGAATGGTTCACCAAAGCTGGCGGTAGCCTTGGTATCCAGATGCTTCTCACTGACGTTGACCTGGGAGATCAGTGGATCAACATGAAGCAGGCTGAGTGTCTCAAGGCCCTGCTTTTTGTGGTCAAGGACATGCCACAGGACCTCCCTGAAGGTACAAGGCGCGCCGCACAGGACACCCTGGACATACTTCTCACCAGGATCACCAAGAACATCAAGAAGGAGGACTGTCTGCCAGTGCCACAGCAGAGAGGACAACCAGCCCCTAAGCAGCCGCGGATGTCGCATATCTGCAACGTGCTCAACCAAGAGCTGTCGCACATGAACAAGCACGTCCGTGAGACTGCAAAGCGCTGTCTCGGTACCATCGCAAAGGCTGCAGACGCGCAGGTCTGGGAGCTGCTGGAGCCACACAGAGACCGTCTGCTGAACCAGATCTACGCCAAACCGCTCAGAGCGCTGCCTTTCCCCGTGCAAATCGGCTACATCGACGCAGTCACGTACTATATGTCTCTGAAGCCTGATTTTGTCAAGATGGACGAAAATCTTACCCGGCTGCTTATGGAGTCGCTGGCATTGGCTGAGGCGACCGATGACTCGCTGGCCACCAAGGCCGCCGAGTTCAGGACACAAAACTACATTGTGAGCCTTCGGGTAGCCTGCATCAAGATCCTGAGCACAGCCATGGACTTCGAGGACTTCATGAAGCCTGCGCAGCCGAATCAGCCGAACAAGGACCGGACAAGGATCGTGGCGACCTTCTTCAAATGCTTGTACTTGCAGCAAACTCCGATCATTGACGCCGCCTACGACGCCCTGAAGACGGTCCTATCGCAAAACAACAAGCTGCCTAAGGACCTGCTCCAGTCAGGACTTCGGCCCGTCTTGGCTAGCCTCCAGGATGCTAAGAGGCTGAGTCTTCAGGGGCTCAACAACCTTGCGCGCCTTCTCAAGCTCTTGACCTCTTACTTCAAGGTCGAGATCGGCCAACGCCTGTTGGACCACGTCAGGCAGCTCGCCGAAGCAAATGTCCTGCAACAACTTTCTTTCACATTTTTCGAGCAGCATGAGATGATGGAAGTGATAGCGGCGGTGTTCAACATATTCCACCTGCTTCCCGCGGCTGCAGAGAGCTACAAGGTGCAGGTCATTGACACGACACTGGAGCTGGAAGAGAGACTGCGGCGAACCAACCAGAGCCCCTTCCGGAAACCAGTATATAAGTATTTGAATCGCTACTCCCAGGAGGTATGGGCTCTCCAGCTGAGCAAGATCCGTGAGATCAAGTACGGCCGGTTCTTCGCCCAAGTGCTCCATGCCAGCGACAGTGGTGCGCTCCGAGAAGTCGCTACGGCAAATATCGAAAACTTGATTCAGGCTTGCAACGAGACTCCAGCAGAGGATCAGCAAGCAAAGGCCACTGCCGTGGTGAACGCAGTCAATACCATCAATGCTTTGTGTCAACACAATTCCACGGCATGGATGGCTAAGAAGGAGATTTTGGGCTGGCTGAAGCAGGTGGGCAACGACCTGGAAGGGCTACTCAAAGAGAACAAGGTACAGGGCCAGCTGCGGCTCGCTGCGCATCAGGCCGTGGAGAATGTCACCGCGATCGGGATGAAGTTCCTCGAAAAGAACCCCGAGGATCTGGACTCACTTTTCTCCCTCATCGACTCTGTCACGGTCGGTCACCTCAGGCAGACGCAGAGTCTCTTCTCTTACATTCACGACAACATCATCTGCAATGACTCCATTGAGTACTGGAGGACCATCATTCTGCGATGTCTCGAAGTCTATGCCGGGAGGACTGCCTCTCAAAAGACCAAAGTCTTTTTGCTGCATTACATTGCCAACCCGATCGTCGCCATGGATGTGATGCGGCATTGGGACGAGCCCGAGCAGCGACCGAATCGCTTGATTGATAGAGCAGTCATTGACTCTATCAGCACGAAGATCTGGAAGGCCAGCCTTGCCGACCCGCAGGATGATCTGACGCAGCCCGGCATTGATCACACCAGGATGGAGGTGCTGCAATTATCAGCGATGCTGATCAAGTACCACAACACAATCATCCAGGATGCTCGGAAGGATATTATCAAGTTCGGTTGGACATACATTAGACTGGACGATGCGCTCAACAAACACGCAGCCTACGTCGTGCTTTGTTACTTCATTGCGAACTACGACACGCCTGCCAAGATAGTGACGCAGGTTTATCTCTCCTTGTTGAAGAACAGCCAGAACGAGGGTCGCACGCTTGTAACCCAGGCATTGGAACTGATGGCACCAGTCCTGCCCAAGAGGTGCAGCCCGGTTCAGCCTGCTGATCCGCGAAATGCCGTCTGGTCCGTCGGCCCGAGACGTATCCTCGCGGAAGAAGGACAAAACGTCCAACAGATGACAAGCATCTTCCAGTTCCTGGTGCGACACCCGGACCTCTTCTATGAGACCCGCGACAAGTTCGCCGTCCTCGTCATACAATGTCTCCGGAAGGTGGCCAACCCCCCTAACCCGTCTTTCGAGAGCAGGCGCCTTGCTCTCAACATGATGTGGCTTATCTGGGAATGGGAGAAGCGACGCGTCACGGGCAAAGAGGCAGATTCGTCAAACACGGCCTCAATGTCACCAGCTAGCAAGAAGCGAAAACTCGACGAGATGGCGAACCCCTCCCCACCGACTGCCCGACTGACTGCCACGGGGGAAAAGGCTGAGTATCAGATTCCCGCACCAGTCCGCCAAAAGATGGTCAAGTACCTGGTGGAGTTCATCGCTCAGCTGAATGAGCGGTATCCTCTTCCGTCCAGCAAGGCTCAGGAAGGAATGCAGCCTGGTCATCCGATGTCTCCGGATCTCAACAAGAAGGCTATGACGCTCTTGTACAATCTGTTACTCCCTGAGTACTGGGCCGACCTCGACGTGGACCTCTTCCCAAATGTCACTGATGTTGTCCTCGCCAGCGACAAGACGACTCAGATCTTGAATGCCGACCCGGACAACAAGGATCGATACGACGAGAAGTTCATCACGAACATCATCAACACGCTACAAGTCGTGCGCATCATCGTGAATTCGAAGTCGGACGAGTGGATCTTGAAGAATGTGGGCCAGATTCAGAAGATTCTCGAGAAGTGTCTCAAGTCCGAAAACCCTGAGCTTCAGGACTGCCTGCACACGGCAGATCCCGAGTTCGATGATGGACGAGACATACGAGCCACGATCAAGCGAGTCCTAGACGCTGTGCCCTACTCGGCGGAGGACGTGGCGATGGAAGATGCTGATGCCGAAGGAGAGCCTGAAGCGCCAAATTCCGAATTCATCACGTTCTTGTCCAACCTCGCGACTGAGACGATGGCATCATCCAATTACGTGTCTGGCATCAACATCTTGTGGTCGTTGGGCAACTGCCGACCATCGACGATTGATGCTCACATCCCCGCCATCATGAAGTCGCTGCAATCGAAACTGGCGCGCGATCACGTCTCTCACTACACGGCTCTCAGCCAAGAGGCAAACTTGTCTGTTCGTCCTGCTGATCAGAATGCGCCTGTCAAGATGGAAGACTACGATCTTGAGATACAGACCGGGCTCATGCTCAAGGCCATCGACGTCACAGCCAAGCGGATGGAGAAGCTCGGAGATAACAGGAGGCCCTTCCTCAGCGTTCTAGCCACGCTTGTCGAGAAGTCTCTACACATCCCCCTCTGCGAGAAGATCCTGGAGATGGTTGAGAGCTGGATTTTCCGCTCAGAGGGGACATGGCCCACGCTCAAGGAAAAGACAGCCGTGCTTCACAAGATGCTCACCTTTGAGCACCGCACCGACCCAAAAATGCTCACCAAGTACCTGGATCTCGTCCTCCGCATCTATGAGGATCCGAAAATCACTAGGACTGAACTCACGGTGCGCATGGAGCATGCCTTCCTGATTGGTACTCGAGCGCAGGACGTTGGCATGAGGAATCGCTTCATGGCCCTCCTCGACAGGAGCCTATCCAAGACAGCCAGCGCCCGCCTGCTCTACGTCATCAACACTCAGAACTGGGACACACTGGGAGAGACTTTCTGGCTTGCGCAGGCCTCCCAGCTACTTCTCGGGTCTGTCGAGACCAACGGAATCGTCCATTTGCACCAAGACGACTTCCGGACCTTGTCAGCGTTGCGGCTCTTTGGAAACTACGCGAAGGACTCCAGGCAGCCGACACTCATGACAGACGACAAGTATGATACTTTCATGTCTAACCACCGCCGTTTCATGTCTGAGATCGCGGACGTCAGAGTCCGCGACATCATCGACCCGCTGACTCAACTTCAACACATCGACTCGTACCTGGCCAAGGAGCTCTGGGAGACACTGTTCCCGATGTACTGGTCCGCGACCATCAAGGAGGAGCGCGAGGAGCTGAAGCGTGGCCTGGTGCTCTTGTTGACAAAGGACTACCACCAGCGACAGCTTGACAAGAGGCCAAATGTGATCCAGGCCTTGCTGAAGGGTGCTGCCAAGGCGACACCTGAATGCAGAATCCCAGCTCACGTGATGAAGTATGCGGCCCAGACCTTCGATGCATGGTACACGGCCCTTGTCCAGCTCGAGGACGTTGCGGTCAACCAAGAGGCATCTGACAGCGACAAAGTCAGGGAAAGCAACTTGAATGCCCTGGTCGAACTTTACTCCAACCTTAAGGAAGACGACTTCTTCTACGGCACATGGCGTCGGAGGTGCGATTTCATCGAGACAAACAGCGCTTTGTCGTACGAGCAAAACGGCATGTGGGACAAGGCCCAGGAGATGTACGAGTCTGCACAGGTGAAGGCGAGAACAGGTGCTCTCCCTTTCTCCCAGGCCGAATACACGCTGTGGGAGGATCACTGGGTCCTGTGTGCACAGAAACTCCAGCAGTGGGACATACTTCAGGATTTCTCCAAGCACGAACACATCCAGGACCTGCTCCTGGAGTGTGCCTGGCGCAACCAAGATATGTGGTCATCGGCAGAAAACAAGGAGCACATCGAGGGCATGATCAAGGGGCTCATGGATGCCCCCACTCCTCGCCGAGCCTTCTTCCAAGCTTTTATGACTCTGCGCAAGTTCCACGATGGCACAGAGTCCCAGCAGGACTTTCAGCGATGTGTCGATGAGGCTATCCAGCTATCGATCCGGAAGTGGCACCAGCTGCCAAAGCAGACGACCCACGCCCATGTGCCGCTGTTACAGAACTTCCAACAGCTGGTGGAGCTGCATGATGCGAGCGTTATCTGCGCCAGCCTCGCAATCACCAACCAGCAGAACCTGGATGTCAAATCAAGCGAGCTCAAATTGCTGCTGAGTGGGTGGCGCGAGCGCTTGCCCAACGTGTGGGACGATATCACTGCCTGGCAAGACCTGGTGAACTGGCGGCAGCACATCTTTGGACTTATTAACTCAAAGTACCTCACACTGCTGCCGCAGCAGGGCCAGAATGCTAGCGGCTCGTCATTTGCCTACCGCGGGTATCATGAAACTGCCTGGATCATTAATCGTTTCGCGCATGTGGCCCGAAAGCATGACCTTGCCGATGTCTGCATCAACCAGCTTGGACGGATCTACACTCTCCCGAATATAGAGATTCAGGAAGCCTTCCTCAAGCTTAGAGAGCAAGCGAAGTGTCACTATCAGAACCCCAAAGAGCTCACCAGCGGGTTGGAGGTCATCAACAACACAAACCTCAACTACTTTAGCCCCGTCCAGAAGGCCGAGTTCTACACGCTTAAGGGCATGTTCCTCGAGAAGCTGAAACAGAAGGAGGACGCAGACAATGCGTTCGGCACCGCCTTGTTCTTCGATATCTCAGCTGCCAAGGCGTGGGCTGAATGGGGTTACTTCAATGACCGCAAATACAAGGATGATGCGACCGATCTGAACGCTGCTCGGCAGGCGCTTACGTGTTACTTGCAGGCAGCGGGAGGCTACAAGAACGCAAAGTCGCGAAAACTTATCGCCAGGATTCTATGGCTGCTAAGCATGGACGATGCCAACGGACAGATCTCGGCCGGGTTCGACGATTTTAAGGGAGACACGCCGACGTGGTACTGGATCACGTTCATCCCCCAGCTGCTGACCGGGCTCAGTCACAAGGAAGCAACTCGTGTGCATTCGATCCTCATCAAGATAGCGAGATCCTACCCTCAAGCCCTCTATTTCCAGCTGCGGACCAACAGGGAGGACATGCAGGTCATCAAGAAGAACCACGAGGCCAAGAAGGCGAAGGTAGCGCAAGCGACAGCAAGCAAGGCCAGCGCCTCACCGACGCAACAGAAGCAAGACGCAAACGGTGGCCCCAAACAGGAGGCTACCTCGGTATCTCGACCTACCACAGCCAACGGAGAGCCCAACAGCGCGAAGCCCGAGGGCGGAGATACCAATAGTACAGCACCCACTCCTGCTACATCGACGGCGCCGAATGGCACTACCCCTGCTCCAGACAACCAGCCAGCAGCAGCGACAGCAACAGCAGCAGCAGCTGCTGCTGCTCCAGAAGCAGGCCAGAAGAAGTTCCCGTGGGAGCTGACCGAAGAGATCATGTCCCAGCTCAAGACGGCCTTCCCCCTTCTGGCACTGTCGATGGAGACCATGGTCGACCAGATCTCCAAACACTTCAAGTGCCCGCCTGATGAGGATGCGTATCGGTTGATCGTTGCGCTGCTCAACGACGGTCTAGCGTACGTCAGCCGCGCGCCGACATCATACGCCAAGGGAACGAAACTGCCACAAGCGACAGAGACAAACATTACCAGATTCGCCGAGACCATCCTGCCCGCCCACATTCGCAAGACGTTCGAGGCCGACTTTGTAGTGGTGAAGCCCACAATGTACGAGTACATCCACAAGTTGCGCAAGTGGCGGGACAAGTTCGAGGAGAAGCTGGACCGAAGGAATTCTCACATGTCCCTGGAGAACTACACGCCCTTCCTGAACGAGTTCAAGTATCAAAAGTTTGACGAAGTCGAGGTTCCCGGCCAGTATCTCCAGCTGAAGGACAAGAACCAAGACTTTATCCGCATCGAACGCTTCATTCCCACTGTCGACCTTGTGCGCACCATCGGGTCATCTCACCGCCGCCTGAAGATCCGCGGTCACGACGGCAGTATCCATCCCTTCGCGGTGCAACACCCTGCAGCGCGGCACTGCCGAAGAGAAGAGAGGATCATCCAGCTGTTCCGGCAACTGAACCAGCGGTTGAGCCGCAAGAAGGAGAGCCGTCGTCGCGACCTGCAGTTCACGCTGCCGCTGATGGTACCACTTGCACCTCATATCAGGATCGTGCAAGAGGATACGTCCTACATTACTCTGCAAGGTGTGTTTGAGGATCACTGCCGGCGCAACAATCTGTCCAAGGACGAACCTGTACTCTTCATCATGGACAAGCTTCGCGCGCTGGGCGAGTCCAACAAAGTGAGTTCTTTTCCTGCTATCAATTCTACGGGGATCACCACCCCTAACCTTGTGCAGCAGAAATCGGGCGAGCAAAGTGCCAGCGCGCGATTGGAGATCCTCAACGCGATCCAGGACACATGGGTGCCTCGGACGGTCGCCCTGGACTTCTTCCAGAGGACCTACGATGACTATGCAGACTTCTGGCTGTTCAAGCGGCGATTCTCGTACCAGATGGCGGCGCTCACGTTCATGACGTACGTGCTGTACATCGACAAGCGCTACCCGCAGAAGCTTCACATCGCACGGGGCAGCGGCAACATCTGGAGCTCAGAGCTGCTGTCCTTTATGACAGGCCAGCGGCCCTTCTTTGGTGCCCTCGAGCACGTACCCTTCCGGCTCACGCCCAATTTGCAGACCCTTATGGGCCCGCTTGCGACAGAAGGCCTGTTCAGCTGCTCTATTATGGCAATCGCGCGGTGCCTGACGGAGCCCGAGTTCGAGCTGGAGCACGCGCTCACGCTGTTCGTGAGGGACGAGGTCATGTACTGGTTCACGAGCAGCCACAGGCTGATCCACATCAGCGAGGGCCAGCTGCGCGACACGGTGCAGACGAACTGCGATCTCATCGTCAAGAGGGCGATGTCACTGGCCACGACGGACCCCGAAGCCAAGGTGCCGGCCAACCAGACGGTGATCGATCTCATCAGCAAGGCTGTGAACCCTATCAGCCTGGCTATGATGGATGCGCTGTGGCAAGCCTATCTTTAAGTGGTTTCACAGGACGGAGGAGGATCTGCACTCATTGGTGGCGCAGGTTTTGCCTTGTTTTTTTCTTTTTTCTTCTTCCTTTCTGTTTTCTATTTCTTTCTATTCCCCACTCTCTCACTCATTTGTGAAGAGTGGTTGGGAGGCGTGCATGATTCCCGGTGTTGGTGCTGGATCGACAAAAGGGTGGTCTCTCTTGTCTTTTTTGAAGGATGTCTCCTGAGAATTGCAGGCGTTATTTTTCTAGCGAGGAGGGAACGAGGACTGGCTTCAGGAGCAGCCAGACTCTCCATGATAGTTCTTGTAGAAGGAAATGATGGCACGCTGATCATCAACATCCCCATGCATACTTTGCTCTGCTTGCATCAGGCTGTTGTTTCCATACTCGACGACGTGTTTAGCGGAGCACCCACAGACCCATGCTCGCTCTTCCTTCAGCTCAACCCCGCAGCTGAGAGGGCGGTGGGCTCGGCTTGTAAGCCTGCGTAGTGCCGTGTACGTACGTCCCGACAACGCAACCTCATAAATCCCCGAGGTGAGGCGCTCGCCCTAGGACACCAGCCTGGCCGAGGCTATTCGCTTCGTTACTCGTCCTAGTCCTCCTCCTACTCCTCCTCTTCTTTCTTTTTTGTTTCTCACTTATTGCATCGGTAAATAGGACTTTAGTTCTTGCCTACTAACTTACTCACTCACTCACTCACTCTTCATGATTTATGATCACCAAAAAAATTCCTTCGTGATTTGCTACTCTACTAGAGGACAAGATGGACGGCCAGGTCGCGATGCCACGGAAGCTCTGGGAGCATGCTGACCCGAAGAGCACACAGATGTGGCAGTTCATGCAAGAAGTGAACAGGAAGAGCGGTCGGGATCTAAAAGTGAGTGGGCTTGTGGAACAAGATCTCTCTCTCTCTCTCTCTCTCTTCCTCTTGTATCAGAAATATTCGTTACTATCACCACTGCTCACATACTGACGACAAATGCTCAATGCCATCGCCACTGGCTGACTGACTTTCATGCTTATATAATTAGACCTTTCGCCAACTCTATGACTACTCTGTAGGACCCGACCGCGCCGAGTTCTGGGCCCACCTCTTCAGCTACAGCAACTTCATCCACTCTGGCAGCTACAAGCGCGTGGTCGACGAGTCGGCGAGCATCGACACGGTTCCGCGGTGGTTCGAGGGCGTGCACCTCAATTTTGCCGAGAACGTGCTGTACACACGCCCCTCACCATCCACCGCCTCCTTTTCTACCAGCACTGCCGGTCCCACGACAGCACGCTACACAGTGCACAAGGAGGACGACAAGATAGCCGTCACCGAGGTGCGCGAGGGCGGGTCCGAGGTGCGGGAGTGCTCCTGGGGCGAGCTGCGGTCTCGGGCGGCGGCGCTGGCGGCGGTCATGTGGCACACCAAGGGGGTGCGAAGGGGGGACCGCGTGGTGATTGTTGCGGCCAACAGTATTGAGACGTTTGTGGTGTGGCTGGCGACGAACTGGCTCGGGGCCATCTTCTCAAGCAGCTCGACGGATATGGGGGTCAAGGGGATCCTACAGAGGAGTGTGCAGGTGAATCCAAAGGTGCGTACTTACAGTAGCAAATGTGTGTGTACTCCTGGCTGACATGAGATCCGATTTGTCTTTTTTTTTTTTTTTTAATTAGTTGATCTTTATGGATGATGCGGCAGTCTACAACGGCAAGACTGTCGACCTGCGCCAAAAGATGAAAGACATCGTCGCAGGCCTGGACGAGTGTGACGCCTTCACCTCGCTCATCTCCATCCCGCGCTGGGCCGACGCACCACAAGACATCTCCTCGGTGCCCAGAGCAGAAACCCTTGGAGCCTTGTTATTGAGCACAACCAAGCCAGCCCCAGACTTTGTCCACATCGCCTTCCACGAGCCCTCGGTCATCTGCTTCTCGTCAGGCACGACGGGCCTACCCAAGGCTATCACACACAGCGTGGGCGGGCTGATGCTCAGCTACCTCAAGGAGGGCCGTCTGCACGAGGATTTAGGACCCGAGACCGTGGGCCTGCAGTACACCACGACGGGGTGGATCATGTACCTCGCCAACGCGGGCCTCCTGCTGTTCGGGTCCAGGAGTGTTTTCTATGACGGCAGCCCCTTTGTGCCGGATGCAAGGGTGCTCATCGACATCCTAGCAAAACAGGGCGTCACCAAGTTCGGCACCAGCCCGCGGTGGCTGTTGGAGCTGGCCAAGAACGGCTTGTCGCCGCGGGACATGGTCGATCTGTCGCGGCTCAAGGTCGTGACGTGCACGGGCATGGTGCTGAGCGAGCAGCTGTTTGAGTGGTTCTACGACAAGGGCTTTCCTCCCTCGGTGCAGCTGGGCAATATCTCAGGCGGGACTGACATCGCGGGCTGTTTTGGCATCATGAACCCTCTCGAGCCGCTGTTTGTGGGCGGGACCATGGGCCCCTCCCTGGGCACCGATGCGAGGATCTTTGACGCCACGCTGCCGGATGGGGACCCCGGGAAGGAGGTCGCCCCCGGCACACCTGGTGAGCTCGTGGCGGTACAGCCGTTCCCCAACGTGCCGTGCTGCTTCTGGAACGACAAGACGCCCGTCGCGACGCCCGGGTCCAAGTACCACGGCGCCTACTTCAACCGCTTCCGAGGAGCGTGGGCGCAGGGCGATTTCTGCGTCGTACACCCTCGCACGGGCCAGATTACGTTCCTGGGCAGGGCGGATGGTGTGCTGAACCCGTCTGGCGTGAGGTTCGGCAGCGCGGAGATGTACGGCGTGGTCGAGCGGCGGTTTGCGGACCGCGTGCTGGACTCGCTTTGTGTGGGGCAGAGGAGGCCGCAGGACCAGGACGAGAGTGTCTTGTTGTTTTTGTTGATGAAGCCTGGGCATCAGTTCCAGAGGGGGCTGGTGGAGGAGATCAAGGAGGCGGTCCGGAGGGATCTGTCCAAGAGGCATGTTCCCAAGTATGTGTTTGAGACCAAGGAGATACCGGTCAGTGCCCTTTTCCTTTTCCTTCTTCTTCTTCTTCTTCTTCTTCTTTCTTTTTCTCTTTCTGTCTCTCGGGATAAGAGAAAAAGGATTACTTTGGACTGACAAAAGCAATACTATTTTGTTGTCAACAGATGACGATCAATATGAAAAAGGTCGAGCTGCCAGTCAAGCAAATCGTCTCGGGCCACAAGATCACCCCAAGCGGGACGCTGGCCAACCCACAGAGTCTGGAGTACTATTACCAGTTTGCCAAGGTGGAGGAGCTGATCGGGCCCAAGGAGAAGCTCTAATTGGTGCAAGACGTTTAGACATGGCTTATACACACCTATACAGAAGATCTTCTTTCTCTGTCTACTCTCTCAGGTAGAGAATACAGTAGAAGTTGAGGCACTATGTAGAAGAAGCGCAGATAAAGAACTGGGGCATCCGAATTCCACATTTCGTCTGAACATGCCCACAGCAATGCAATAATTGAGGGACAGCGGCGCGCCTCGTGTAGAGTGGGTCAGCGTAGCAGTGACAGGTTTCCTTAGATGTGGACTGGTGGAAGGGCTGGACTCTGCAAGATGTGACAGGTCAATCGCTATTGCATACATTACAGCAGGTCGGAATTAATCTTTGTTCTCCGAGCACAATACGTCCCCTCCAGCATCTCTTTTAATGCCATATACACAACAGTATCCTTATATCTGGATGGCCAGAAGCGCAGTCTGGATCTCGAGGGCCAGCAGGACCAAGTTCGGAGATTGTCCACACACCTTCTCGGCAGTCCATGGGGGGGGGGGGAGGCGCCTGAATAAGCGCTACAAACGGCAATGAACCTTGTAAACAACCTTGTGCGTGTTCGTGGAGAATGTATGGGACGCCACTCCCGCCCCCCTTCTCTCTCCCCACAAGCATAGTGCCGGCGCCATGGATGAGGGACTTTTAAGCACACTGAAGGGGAGGCAGCGGAAGGAGAAACCCCAAAGGGAGAGATCAAATCTTAAGGGCTCAATTGGGGGTGTGAGACTCCAGATCTTTTGCCCCCTTCTTTGGCACTCTTGGCAAGGTACGGTCCGCTATATCCGAGGTGTGACCCGATCTGCGGACATCATAGCTCATACAGTAGCATAGTGCCGTAGCATTATAGCATAAATGACCCAGGGATTTTCCTCCTCGAGCTCTCGCCACCGGGAGAAAGAGAAAGAAAAAGAAGAGCAGCAAAAACAAGAAAGGAAAACATCTGGGGGGGGGGGAGAGCTCTCACGTCCTTCTGCCGATGATCTCCGTGTGGTTTCAGCAGATGCTTCTCCAAGGATCAGAGTACGCGGCCCCCCTTGAACCCCAGGTCCTTCATTTGTTTACCATACACGCCATAGTGAAATGTTTTCGATTGTTTTTGTTTGCTTGGCACAATCGGGTGGTGAGATGGGATGGCGCATCCCTGGGATTTCTTGCATGCTTTCATTACTTAGTTATTATCCCCCTGTGCATACTATGTAGATTTGTGCTGTGCTTATGAGATGTTGTTACCCTATCATGTGCTCGTGGGTACAGACAATCATCTTGGTTACCGGACTGGACTTAATATATATGTATACATATTTTTATACAGTAGATGAAGTGGCCCATCAAGTAAGCACCACAGGATTGGATATGTTATGGCCTGCTGGAAGAAAGTGAATGGATGCCGAATCTCTAGGGAGAAACAAGAAAGAATGATTACGTAGTTCATGGAAGAATGATGTTTTCTTGCTGCTCTAGCCGTAGTCAGAAAAAAAGAAAACGGGCACTTTACTCTAAGATGCTAAAGCCGGTGGAGGAGACAAAGCGGGACCCGGCCGAGCAAACTCGCAGATAGGTTCGGTCTTTAGTTTTCTTGTTGCTACTCACCTACCCTACAGCAGTAGACTTGACCATAGTAGTTACTCTACTCCTCACAGAGGTGTACGTACGCCGCCGCCCCCCGCCCCCGACCCGTCACCGCTGCCAAGGGATGGAAGGGTGGGCCGCCCGGATATGAACAGGGGCAGTGGGACCTCGATAAGTGTAGACAAGCTTGGGAGGCGAAAAGGGAAGAGAATGCGACGTCGTTTTTTTCCTGTCCCTATTTTTTTGACAGGCGTCATTGTGGACGGGAAAAGGGAATGAGCTTACGCGTAGGCCTGTATGCAGGTTCCAAATTCCGGAAGAAAAGAGGAGAAACTATGTTTGTATATGGTTAAGTTTAGAATAAATAAATAAAAAGTAAAAAAACGTAAATAATACATATATAAACGACCGGCCCATTTGTCTGCTGCCCTTTGAAAACTATTCTCACTGACTGACTAACTACAACACTCAACCTGGGCATCCAGACCCAAGATAGTCGCTCTCTCTTCCCCCCCCCCCTCGTTGTCGTCCTCTTCTCCTTTACACACACACACAAGATGCGGTCCTCTACTATGGCCGCCAGCGCCTCGGCGCTCCTGCTGCCGGCTGTACAGGCTGCCCTGTATGACCAGGTGATCCAGACCGTTAACGGACCGGTCCAGGGCTACCCAGCCTTCAACAGCAGCCCAGCCAACATGACGCTGACACACTGGAAGGACGTGACGGTCTGGAAGGGCATCCCCTTTGGCGCGGACACGGCGTACGAGAACCGCTTCAAGGCGCCTCAGCCCGTGACACCCTGGAACACAACGCTGGACGCAAAGGACTTTGGCGACTCGTGCCTGTCCTCGGGCACCACGTATGCCAACACCAGCGAGAACTGCCTCAACCTCAACGTCTGGAGTGCCGCCAACTCGACCGACGACAAGCTGCCCGTGGTCATGTGGAGCTATCCCGCAGGCGGCTCCAACGCCGACCCCCGCTTCGACGGAGGCGGTATGGCGGACGCGGGTGTCGTTTTTGTCAACTACAACTACCGCGACGGCGTGACGGGCTGGATCGTCACCCCTGAGCTCTCCGAGGAGAGATATGCCTCAGTGGGCGTCAACTCCTCGGGTAACTGGGCCATGCTGGACCAGTTCGGCGCCCTGCAGTGGATCCGCGACAACATCGCCGCCTTTGGAGGCGACCCAGACCATATTACCGTCATGGGCCAGTCTGCTGGCTCTGCGGCGACCTACCACATCCTCAACAGCGAGCTGACCCAGGGCCAGATCGTGGGCGCCATCATCCAGTCCGGCGTCCGTGACCCTCATGACCCCCTGGCCAGCTCCCTCGCAGAGGGCTACCAGACCCTGGAGGTGACCCAGGAGTACTCCCTCAACTGGATGGCCTCGGTCAACTGCTCCGACATTGCCTGTCTCCGCGCCCTCCCGTCCGAGGACCTCGACGTCGCCTCCCAGCCCGGCAGCACCAGCACCACCTTCAAGGCAACGCTGGACTACTATGCCATCCCCGACACCTACCTCAACACCCTCAAGTACGGCATCGCCAACAACGTGCCCGTCCTGACGGGCAACACCAGGGACGAGAGCGGCTCCAGCTACGGCCTGAACATCACCCTCGACGAGTACCTCGACGACCTCAACTCGACCTACTCGGGCGAGTATGTGGACAGGTTCTTCGCCGCCTACTCCGCCAACGACTCGGCCACCGCCTCTGCCGCCGAGAACGCCCAGTTCACGGACCGCTCCAAGGTCGGCACCAACTTCTGGGCCTCGCTGTTTGAGGCCAACGAGACCAACAAGGTCTACACCTACGTCTGGGACCACATCCCCCCCGGGAACTCGGCCGGTGCCTCGCACATGAGCGAGATCCAGTATACCCAGAACAACCTCTACTACAAGCAGTGGGACTGGGAGGCCGAGGACTACGAGATTGCTGATATCATGAACGCCTACTGGGTCAACTTCATCAAGACGGGCAACCCCAACGGTGATGGGCTTGCCCAGTGGGATCCCGTCGACGGGTCCTCCAATGTGACCCAGGAGCTGGGTGATGGCTTTGGGCCCATCCCTATTGCTGATGATGAGCAGATTGCCCTGTTCACAGAGTGGTTCGCCTCGCTGTCTTCGCTGTAAACCAAAACGAAAAAATGGGGATGATGATTGCAGGCTTTTGTTTTTTTCTTTTTGAGACATTCTGATGGAATATATATATAACCATTCTCTAAAGATTGTACATAGTTATAGGAAATGTGATGACGCTTTCCACGACATTCTATACTTTAATTTGGGATGCTTGAGGCTCAATGTGATTGTGAGAGCTTACAGGATGTTTGCTTGAGGGTAAGTGCCGAGAGCAAGTGTTGAATTTCAACTGTGCCTATATTAATTCATCTTTGTGTACTTGGCCCAACGGATCCTAACATGCTTTAAGTATACACTCTTATACATTACACAAGCCAATGAGGAGATAGTGCCGAGAACATTGCTGAAGCTTAAGTAAGTACTTATGTAGTATTCAGATGCAGGGTAGATAGATAGCAAATTATGGGCTATCTACAGGGGATGAGAAGGTCTGAAGGATTCTTGCTTCAGGTATTGGACCAAATAAACAAAATAAACAGAGAAAGAAGCAAGAACACCCCTATCTGGCTGCCCAGCTCTCATCTGTTCGGATGATAAGTAGTTGAGATATTCAATAGAACCTGAAATATAACATTAGGGTTCTGACGTTGTACAAGTTCAGTTAATGGGTTTTGGTTTATATAAATGCGGGTCCGATGACGGGTAAGCCATTGTACTTTGTTATGGTTTTTTTCTCTCTATTCTATATAAAAAATGATTTCTCTTGGGATATAAATCAAAGTGGCAGCGCTGACAGGCCAATATACAGGTTTCATTGCAGAGACGATGAGTTACGAAGCCTCATAACTTGATCTTCCTCAACAGACTTGAAACAACTTTCATATATAGAGAAAACGGAACATATACCTGGCAAGGAACAGTCAAATCAGCCCTGGACATGAGTTCTTCAAGGTAATCTTGACATGAGAAAATGTCAATTTAAGAAAAGGAGCACAAGACATCATAAACAGGAGAAAGATCTGTGTGGCCAACCTTGAAACCCTGGAAAGGAAAAGTGAGACACTTTACATAAGAAGGACTGCGTTCCTGACGATGACGTCTACTGCTTGCTTTTACACACGTATTTTTTGATTTTTTGGGGGGGCCTTGGTACCAAGCTAGTAAACCACCTCAGTCCAAGAACAGACAAGAAACTCTAAAGACAGTTGTCCCTTGGCACACAACCCCGTACGTACGACTCAGGATCGATGACTTCACGTTCTCCAGCTAAAGGAAAAACAGAAAGCTCCGCAGCAGCCGGGCTTTAACAACGTTTGACATCCCGTTTCTGTCAACTATGGATCCCTCTGTACTAGTAGGATGGAGGGGGGGAGATGGGGAAGAAAGCAGGAGGGAAAAAAATTTAATCAAGACGGCGGCGCGTGGCCTTGATGGTCGAGAGCAAGCCAACTTGGCGGGCCAGCGGCTGACGTCGCTCTCTCATGTCGCTTTCATAAACCAGCTTTCATGAAAGCCTTCTGCTTCATCAAATCAAAACAATTGACTCCTACAGTCTTACCATTAGAACTGTGTGCTTTCTTGAGACGGCCATCAAGCTTGAAAGAGAGCTGAAGAGTGCAAGCTGGGCTGTTGAACAATGGCCGACCATGACATCGAGAAGCAAGACCACATCGGACATGGTCCGTCTCTAGGGCTAGGTAACTATTTGATCAAGATGGATCTTGTCTTTTCCTCTTTTCTCTCTTTCTTAAAGAGTTGGCTGCTGACTGACTGATTTACTTCCTACCACGTCAGGAGACCAGCCTCTTCAGTCCGCATGGTCAGAGGACAGCACAACCAGGCCAACAACAGCAGAAAGTGCAGGCGGGACGAGGACAACGACGGCAGCACGACCACAGCGAGGCCGCCAGGCAGAGGGCGTGCCGGGCGCAGAGAAGGTCACGGAGGATGGCAAGATCATCCACGGCTGGAACGGCCCAGACGACCCGGACAACCCGTTCAACTGGCCCTCCTGGTACAAATGGGTGCTCACCGTGACCATCTGTTTTGTGTCGATCCTGACGGGGCTCCCGGCGGGGAGCTATGGGGCCGGGTCGTCGTACATCAGCAGCCAGTTTGCTGTGCTGAACAGCCCGTTCGACAATACCATCTGGGCGACGGTCTCGTGGAACATGGGTGCTGCGTTGTGGCCACTGATCTTTGTTCCCTTGACAGAATCCAGGGGCAGGATGCCTGGGTATGTATATGAACAGAAATATTCTCCCGAGATTTCCACTTTTAGATGCCAATCTTTGGTTTTATCGGCAGACCTGACACTGACTGTTCATCTCAAGATACTTTGGTGCCTATATCATCTTTGTGGCCTTTCTCTTTGGCTCTGCTTTTGCACAAAACTATGCGACGATTGTTGTGACTCGTTTCGTACGTTGCCAGGAACATTCTTCCTTCTTAGTTTGAATCCTCTGCTAACTCCATCGCCATCCTGATGAATAGTTTGGAGGTGGTGCCTCATCCGTCAGCATCAACATCGTCGGCGGCAGCATCGCAGACGTATGGAAGGGAGACAAGGCCCGCTCGCTGCCAATGTCCCTCTACGGCTTCACCTCGGTGGCGGGAATCGCACTGGGGCCCTTTGTCGGCAGCGTCATTGTCCAGATCCAAAAGACAGACCCGTGGCGGTGGATCTTCTACATCCAGATCATCTACAATGCTGGGCTGATCCCCCTCTTCTGGTTCATCCTGCGTGAGACGCGAGGCGACGTGATCCTCGCCCGCCGCGCCAGGAAACTGCGCAAGCAGACGTGCAAGCCAATCTACGCTGAGAGCGAGCTGGCTAGGGACTCGGTCCTGCAACAGCTCAAGATCTCCTTCTACCGCCCCTCCAGGATGCTCACGACCGAGCCCGTGGTCATCTTCTTCACGCTGTGGGTGTCCTTCGCCTGGGGCGTGCTGTTCCTCTTCTTCAGCTCTGTCGTGCAGACTTTTGAGGACGCCTACGGCTTCGACACGCTGCAGACGGGCCTGGTCCAGCTGGCCATCAGCGCCGGGGCCGTCATCGCCACGCTCATCAACCCGATCCAGGACTGGGCCTATCTCCGGTCGAGCCGTCGCAACAAGGAGAGGCCTGGGAAACCCATCCCTGAGGCCAGGCTGTACTTTTCCGTGCCGGGCTCGCTGCTCTTCGCTGCCGGTCTATTCTGGTACGGCTGGACGTGCCGCAGCAGTGTGCACTGGATCGTGCCGACGTGTGGCATCGCCTGTGTGGGCGTCGGCATCTACAGCATCTACCTGGGCGTCGTCAACTACCTGACCGACGCCTACGAGAAATACGCCGCCTCGGCCCTCTCCGCTGCCAGCCTGGGTCGGAATACCTTTGGGGCTTTCTTGCCCCTGGCCGCACAACCTCTGTTCGCCAACCTCGGGTTTGGCTGGGCCGGCTCGCTGCTGGGCTTTGTCGGGGTCGCCATGAGTGTGATTCCTGTGGTCTTGTTGTTCAAGGGGCCTGCCATCAGGGCGCGCAGTCCGTTTATGAGCGAGTCGACTTATGATGAGGAGGAGAGGAATGTTCGGCGGGCGAGTCTTCACTCACGGGTGTCCTCAACGGTGAGTTAGAAGAGAGGAAATTGTGATTCTAGAAGGGAATTCCTTGTCTAACTTTCACACTAGGCCTAGGTTTTGTTTTGTTCTTCCCTACTTTATCAATTCCTAAATCAATGCAAGAAATGTACAAGTACTTGACTTATACAATCATCCATGGCCTTCAGCCTAATGGTCACACAGATATAGAAGAGTACCATCATATTCTCGCTGGTCAGGTGCATGCAAAAGTGAGAACTGACTGTGATGGATGTTGTCATTTGGTAACATTCAAGAACCAAGATGGCAACTCTGAAGACCTGTATTTCTTCCTTTTTTTTTTTTTTTTAAGATCACTGTTTACCTTGATGATTGATGTAGAAAATAAGTTCACAAGTGATTATCTGCACAATCTTGCCCATCCATCTTTTGATATTTCCCGATTAATCAAGTTAAGTATTTACTAATTTACAGTCTTGCTTTTCTCTACAAACAACACAACTTCACTCTACACACAGCATTCCTAGTATGAATATTCACTACAGTACAGCAAACGAACAAGGTGAACCCAACAAACCAAACCACACCGACGGTGAAGCAGAAAAAGAAAAGACAGGTTCCCTTGTGACCCCCACCCCGAACGCATCCCGCGGACCACGGCCGGTCTCGACATCTGCCGCGCAAGTGGGACCTCCCCCCCAATCTGAATGCAGGCCAGCCTTAGGTCTGAGTTCAGGTCTATGCCCAGCCCAGCCCAGCCTCCTCTCGCATAGAGCAAAAAGAGGGAATGAGCCACACAGCAGCAGGTGACGCCCTCCCCTCCAAAAGCATGATTCGACCGAGGGAGACGTTTTCCGTTGCAACTATGCACCTCAGACTACCTTGCACTACACGACTAAGTACTACCTTGATCTGCTCCTCGTTTCCCCCCACTTCCCCCCTCATTCTCTCTCTTTCTGTGGCTGGTAATTATGATTCCCGTCCAGTCGGTGATCCACTACCATTTTCGTCCGCCCGGAAAAGTCCTGGCCCTGGAAACAAGACAGCCAAGATGACGATGATGACGATGATGATGATGATTACTTGCAGTCAGAAACCTCCGACTTTCCGACGAATTCTTTTTGGTTTTTGGTTTCCTTGGTTGGCAACGGGGCTCTGGGGAAGAAATCTTCTCCGGTCTTCCTTCTTCTCTAACGTCGGACACAGGGTCCTCCCCCCCCCCCCACCCACACACCTCTTTCTTTCCTGTTCGAATCTGATGTTCTGGTCGACTGCGAGGCCTTCGAGATATTCTAGAAGAAACTCTCTGCCCATGGGGGCGGGGCCTGAGTAAGTGGTATCCTTGGTGATCACATCTCGATATTGGAACTGGGGCCGTCCTTGACGGTGGAGAGAGAGAGAGAGAGCACATGACCGAGCGTTTTCCCCCATCCATCTTTTCGCGCGCTCTCTCTCTCTCTCTCTCCCCCCCCCCCCCCTGTGTGTGTGTGTCCCCCTCTCTGTGTAGTCACTTCTACTGGACTTTCTTACACCCTTTTTCCTCCTGTCTGTAGTATGTATGACTAACGTAACAACTTCATTGGATGAGGATGTAAGTCGAGCACACTAAAGTCGACAACCTTCTTAGCCAGCCACATTACTTACTCACTCAGCAACCAACGGACGGAGGCCGGAGGACGGACCTCGCGATGGTGCCATGCTTTTCTTCTTCCCTTCCATTTCCCCACGGCGCATGAAGCCATTCACCTCACGTAGTCTCGCGGACGCACACTTAGTACATGCATATTCAGTTGGCTTGTCCCCCTCCCCCCCCCCCCCCTCCTACCCCCCCTCCTTCTTCTGCCGCTTCTAGCGCCCCCCTCTCCCCTTGTATGTAGGTCTTGTCTGTCTCCCTCCTGCATGCAACACACACACACATCCCCCCCAAATTCCCACCTCCGAGGCTACAGAAGTGTGTGATAGAAGCCGCGAGGACGCATATCTCAGGGCGCGTCTCATGCTGTGCGCCTCTCTTTAAACAAGAAGCCTTTCCGGCCTAGGAAGTTGGTGCAGAGGGGAGGGGAGGGGTCTCGCTACTCATTTCTCTCCGTCATCCGTTGGTGGAGGACCAATCACCCTTCCCACCCCCTTCTTTTTTGGCCCCTCTTCTTTCTCTTCCTTTTCTTTCTCTTTTCGAGAACCCTTCTAGAAGCATGATGACGCCGGCAGACGGGAGAACGGTGCAGCGTAGCACCGATGGCTGTGAGATAAAAGTGTGTGTGAGTGTGTCAGTGTGAGTGGGCGGGTGGGTGCGAGCACAGCCTTGCGTGCGGGGGGGGGGGGGAAGAGGATTACTAGTATTATAATACACCCCCAAGGGTGTGTGTGTGTCTATGTCCTCTCATCCTGTTGGCTGGTTGGTTTCGCGGGCCCCTCTTGGTTAGTAGTGGAGGAGGAGAAAGAAGGAGAAGAAGAAGGAGGGTGGAGAGGGGCCGTGGGTCCACGTACAAGTAGCAGCACTACAAATTATGGTACATAGTAGGCGCTAATACAAATGATTACCCATAGTATCTGTCTTGTGTCCTTCCCTCAGGAGATCACGTCCCATCCCGTCCCAGCCCTTCTAGAAGCCCCGAGCTGCGGCTATGGTTGGACCGATGGTAAGGCTGCTGCAGGCAAGATGTGGACCGCCGGGTGGCGGGGGGGGGGGGGGGGGTTTGTCTGCAGGGGGCCGTTCACTCGGTTTTTGTGTCCCGGGCCCCCTCTTTTTTCGGACTGTGGGGGGGGGGTGTGTGATATAACAACCTTTTTTT
>JACWST010000087.1:62737-101195 GCA_014850475.1 Cryphonectria naterciae
GCGGGGGGGGAGGCGGGGGGGGGGGGGGGGGGGGGGGGGGGGGGGGGGGGGGGGGGGGGGGGGCTTTGTCTGCAATGGTCCTGTCACTCAGCTTTGTGTTCCCGTGCCCCGTCTTTTTTCGGATCGAGGGGGAGGAGTAGTTGATATAACCAGCGTATGTAGTTCTGTGGCACGGATGTACTTATACGCACTTACATATTTTAGTAGATACTTTGATACTATAGCATTAAGCTTGTATAGAATAAATAGTAGATAGACCATATAATTCACGTACAGCATACCCACAAACAATAGAGGTACTATTTATTACTCATTCTATAGTACTAGCACTTCAAAGGTTATGTACTTACACAGCCCCTCCCACACGATAAACGAGGCCGGCGCCTCGCAACTTTGTGCATGCGTGTACACTCATCGTGATGGTGGTGTGGGACCTCCTCCATCCCTTCACCACCCTGCATGCATGTTGTCTGGCCCACATAGATAGTACCTAGGGTGAACTTGGGGCACACACACACACACACACACACACACACACAAGAGCATACGTACATACATGCTATGCCTAGTTCCTGCTTTCGCGTGCATGCATGGCGGACGCATGAGTCGTCCTGCACCACGACGTCGCTGGTGTGGGGTGAGGGTCAGGCCGGGAATCCACGGCACAACAACCCCGGCGGGGAAGGGGTAAGTAGAAGGAGGAACTTCAACGGCGCCCGCTGCACCGAGTCGGTTCCTTCTTTTCTTTTTCGGGTTTGGGCTGCTTGCTACATACACCATGTATCAACATGTTATTCACTGCTCATAGAGAGAGAGAAGTAGTGAGGGTATCATTGCAGCTGCACTTCTATGCTGGAAGTCATGGTAGGTAGTCCCGTGGGAAAAACTGGACCCCCACGCGGTTAGCAAACCCGCTTTTCCCACCCTTCACACACTGACACCTTTTCTCGCCCCCCCCCCCCCCCCCCCGTGATGCAACACTGTAATGACATGCTTGTTTGCTTGCTCCGCCCAGTATCGTCCGCACCTCCGCGTGGAGGTGCAGAGCAAGAGAAGAGTACATTAATGCAGTACACAATAGCAAGATCTTAGAGAAGTTCGGTCGGCATGAGAAAGAAAATGAATGAAAATAAAACAAGGAACCAATCCAGCCATCAAGTCCGAGAATTTAGGAGACCCGGCGCCGAAGCCTAGAGAGACAAGAGAGAGAGAGGGCGGGGGAACCTGGAAGAGAGAGTGTGTGTGTGGTCCACCAGCTCATCCGTGATCTACGATGTAGGACGCTAAGGTGGGAAAGAAAAGCAACCCAGCCCCTGCTGGGGTTTCTCTCTCTCGCTCTTACCCCCCGGCGAATTATGCTATGATTAGGAAAAAAGGAGGGTAGTAGTATTATGTAGTGTTGTAATCAGGGGCCATGACGAGTTGCTGTGACCTTGGACAAAAGAAGGCTCACTCTCACTCGTACGGGGGAGACATCCCGTTCTGATACCTCATTCCCGTCTGTTGGACCACGCAAGCATTTATTTTGGGGGGGGGGGGAGCAAGCCAGAATGAGGAGGGTGCTTAGAGGAGGAGGGGTTGGAGGGGGGGAGGGAACGGTAAGGCACAGCATGAAATTTGGCTCTCTTTTCGGACAAGTACGACACAACCACCAGTGATTCTTGTTCATCTCTCTCGTCATCTTCTACTCTCAATGAGGGGGCGGAATAAGGAGAGAGAAAAGAGAGGTCGTCACACACCTTGGCGTCGAGATAAGCCAACAAGGCTAGAATGCAACATTCACAAGAACAACACGCAACGCACACACGCACCCCCTCCACCCCCTCCTTTTCGCAAGCGGCCGCAGTAGCCCGTATCATGTAGTATAGAGACGGCATCATCACGTACGACTTATACAACTTAGCGCCAGCAGAGGACATCGTGGCATGGGTCCCGGTCTGCTTTAGTGCACCCACGGAAAGCATATGCACACTACACGCACACACACACACACACACACACACACAAGGCCAACGTACCGGGCCCATCCACTACTGTGAGAGACCTAGACTATCAAGGCAAAGGGCAAGGCAAGGGTGTCCCCCAACCAACCAAGGTTTGTGTAATTCCTCCCCCCCCCCTCCCCAACACAATGCAATAACAGAGGTTCGCTATTGAAGAAAGAAAGAGTAAAGGGCTACCCGCAGAAAAAGAAGAAAAAGAGAGAGAGAGAGAGAGAGAGAGAGAGAGAGAAAGAGATACATACATAACTTGGCTTCGGTCACCGAGTGCGAATGAGGCCACTACTCCCTCCTGCGGGTGCTGGCGCTGGCGCCCCCCCTCTCACCCACCCCCTTCCCCTTAATGGATGGCTACCAACTTAACGAACCAACTCACTCGTCCGTCCGGGCCACGGTTCAGGGATTGGGTGATCATACTAGTACTGGTAGCAGTAGCCGTAGTCGTAAGAGCAGTACGGTTGACAGCCTGTAGCGAGTGCGAGAGCGGTGCTGACCATTCTGAAATCGTGAGGCTCATTCGCTGCTTGGCATGCCCGGTTCCGTCCAATTGGCACTACAGCAAGACGGGCCTCTGCTCTTGGCATACACTGCAGTAGAGTACCATACGCAGAGGTACCCTTTTCCCTTGGCGTCACTGTTGGTTCTAGACCTCCCAGGGGAGGGGAGGGGAGGAGGGACTTCCGTTGGTACCTCGTCTCGACTTATTCAGCTAGATCAATCGGTATAGATACAGTTTATCGACAAGAGAACAAAGGAGAAAAAGCTATGTCCATCATGCGAAATACAAGAAGAGACAACAATAAGAAATAAAGAAGCCACCGAAGAAAGAAAAGAGAAGAGTTCACACGAGAAAACCCCCCCTCCCCGGGCCAGCAGCCCGGATAGTAATCGTACACCAGCGTCAGACGTAAAAGCCATAGATCTCGTTTCCATCCAGAATGCCGTCCACCCGTAGTTCGTGCGTTTTTGTTTTTCTCTTCAGATGTATCGTTCCCTAACCGCCACTATAGGCGGCCACAGCAACCATATTGAGTCCATCCCCAAGAGTCCTGCCGTAGCTAGCCATCATCATATATATGTATAAAGTGTGTCTGTATGTGTGCATTGGTCATTGTGTGCGAAACGAGAGAAACCCTCCAGGGGGGTCGGTTTGTTTTGTTTTGGATTTGTTTGGGCGCATCAGAACATGATCCACTCGACTTCGACCCCAGGCCCGCCAATGCACCTCGTCCAGCTGAAAGGGGCCCGCCTGACCAGGCTGCCCAGCTTGCTGTCCTGCTGGCCGTCCCGGCCCTCACCCGCCCAGATCCTCTCGAGCACGTCGAGCGCAGAGAGGTTGTTCATATAGCCCGACCGGGCCATGATCTCCCGGCACTTGGACCGGACCATGCCCTGCTGCATCTCGTTGACGCACTCGGAGCCTGCCACAAACAGGGGCCACAGGAGAAACTTCTCGGCCGACGAGCCCGCCTCGAGACTTGTCGCGTAGTACACGACCTGGCTGACGAGATTGCGGAAGTTGTTGTGCGCGCTCGACACATTGGGGCTGGCCAGCCGCTCCGTGTATAGGAGCGCCGCGTACCGGAACGCCTCGGACAGCGAGCCCAGGTCGCGCACCTTTGCCGGTGTGACTGTCAGCCCCGCAGGGAGGGAGGCGAGTACACGCTGCGCGTCAAACTCCCAGGACTGCAGGGCAATGCGTGCATCTTTCCACTCGCGCCAGAACGTCGAGCGGTGGTCGTCATAGGCCGACGAGGGAGACGTCATCATGGGGGAGAGGACATGCTCCTCCTCGAGAGGCGGGCCAAACATGCTATCGTACTGGTGGTGCTGGTGCTGGGGCTTGCTGCCGAACATATCGGCGCTGAGGTGGTGCTGGTGCTGGGTCTTGTAGACGTGGCCCAGAGGCAGCTCAAGCGGCGACTGGGAGCGCGATGGCACGCCGCGCGGTGGGGCAGTTGTGAGGAGATTCTGCACCGGCCGGTGCTGGGACAGGAGGTTGAGCCTGCCCAACTTGACAATCGTCTTGAAGAGCTCGCGGTCGCACCCGACCAGGTTCTCTGCGCCGGGCGGGAGGAGCTGGGCATCCGGCATGACGCCGTAAAAGGAGGTGTTGAGCTGGGCCTCGCGGTCATTGATGCTCGCAGAGATGGCGTCAAAATAGGTAAAGAGGGCCTCCATCCACGCAGAGTCTCTGGAGGGCGGGAAGGGAGAAGACCGCCTCATGCCCAGGATCTTCTTCACACCGGCGAACTGGGTGTGGAATTTGGCAATTCCCGACTCCGCCATTCGGTAGTGGCACAGGAGCAGGATCGTGGCGAGGACTGCGTCACCCCGTGCCTTGGTCGGGTCATTCAGCTGCTCGTTGAGCAGGTTGACGGCGAGGTTGCGGTGCTGATATTCCTCCGAGAGCGTCCTGTCATCGCTCTGAATTTCCCCTGCCTGTGGTTGCATATTGTTGTTGTTGTGGTTGTTGTTGTTGCCGTCCTTCTCGTCCTGGCCATGCGCCAGGCTCAGCTTCCTCTTCATCCGTAGGTTGCATGCGGCAAGCGCACAGATGGCGTGCTGCAGGCTTCGGCTGTTTGTGGCGAGGGCAATGATGTGTTCCCTGAACGGGTTGTGCGGCCCATCGATGAACACCATCCCTGGGCACATGGTGTTCTCATAATAGTCCATAAAGAAAGGGATTTTGGCGATCAGATCCTGGTTGACCGGTAGCACCGGCTGTTGATCCATGACTGACGACCAGGGGAGTGAGTGCTCTGGGAGGCCACTGCGGGACGAAGCCTTGTCCTCTTCTGGCGAAGCCCAAAAGTGCCTATCAGATTGGGCGCTTGTGCTGTAGGCATCCAAACCAGGAGTTGCTGGAACAGTTGAGGACATTATTAGTCCCGACGAGCCTAGTAGACGTATTGAGAGGTGAACAATATCTCACCAAGTGGTTCGTACTCCATCAGGCGGGTGTTCAAGTGTGCTTCAAAGCCGTCCATGTGGGAGTGGATGCTCGAGCTGGGCTCAGAGGGCGCGTACACCAGGCTGGGGCACGAGGTGGGCGCCCGGCCGTGGTCCATCATCATGGATGATACCGGGCTCTGGGGCACCGGCGAGTTGGCGCTGTTGTAGCTCTCAGCGTAGATGTGCGTGGGGCTGGTGACGAAGGGCAGATCATCCCTCGAGAAGGTGTTGCTCAGCGGTGACAGGTAGTCCGCATCACTCAGCGACTCGATGGACGAGGCGAGCGGCTCAGGAGGTCCGTGGACGAGGATTGGCCCCAGCTTGGGGAAACGAGGCCCCTCGCCTGGCAGGCTGGTCGCGTAGGGTACGCCGTGCCAGTGGCTGGGAACCGCCGGCATGGGGGGCGTAGGCTCTGCGTGTGTGATCTTGGAGAGATCGAACCCGTGGAACGGGGTCGCAGGCATGGAGGTGGCATAGCGGTGCTGGTCCACGGGCCCGTCCATGTCGCTGCGGACACTCTGGGGGGAGAGAGACTCTTGTTGTTGCTCGTGCCAGTGGCCAGCGCTCGCAGCATGTCCATGTCCTGGGGTGCTGGTGATGCTCGAGTTCGCCCGCGTCCTGGGAGAGCTCTTCTTGACAGGGTTGACCGGGGGCGACTTGGCGATCGGTAGCGAGAGGCCGCGGAGCTTCCCACGACTGGCCACACCCACGCCCCAGGTCAACTGGGTCTTGTATCCGGAGCACTCGTTTCCAACTTCCAAACACTGCGAGCAGTAGGGCCTCCTGCGGTCACACTTGACGCCCCTCTTGGTACAGGTAAAGCAATCATCCGCAGCACCACCTGCGGGCGCACGTCTCCTCCGCTTGCGCACAGCAGCAGCATCAGACTTGGGGTTCGACGGAGTTGGTAGCGGGACGGTCATCTTGACAAGGTTGCAAGAGTGGGAAGAGTTCAAATAATCAAAAGTTCCGAATGTTGCAGGAATAATGGGGTAATGCGGAAGGCGAATGAGTGCGAGTTGCCCAGAAGAGAGGAAGAGACTTGTTGGAAGATCAGAGAGGTACCGTGGACCGGATAAGTTTGTGTTCAAGGTGGTCAAAGAGAGGTAGCGGCGTCAACGGTCAAGGTTGACGGGGAGTGGTTGGGTAAATGGGAGTTAATATGGAAGAAAGGTTGTCAT
Source organism: Cryphonectria naterciae (assembly GCA_014850475.1). NCBI lineage: Eukaryota > Fungi > Ascomycota > Sordariomycetes > Diaporthales > Cryphonectriaceae > Cryphonectria > Cryphonectria naterciae. Next base: position 68,874 of record JACWST010000087.1, read on the forward strand.
AGTAAGAGTTGTCCTAGCGATGGAAAGATGCAAGGCAAGTATGGCAGGACGTGTTGAGGCGAGAAGATGGGCATGAGGGCCATCAAGTAGGTAGGCGAAGTCCCCCCCCCCTCTGCGTAGTAATAAAGAAACCCATAGGTCATGGAGAGGAGTTGCGTCCCTCCACAGAAAGATGGCATCCTTTACGGGACGCCAAAAGTAGGCTACATGTACTATGTAGGTACATGGGTCCCTCATCACTTATCGGGGTCAGGGGTACGTTCTGCGCGCGAGGTACAAGTGGAGGCAAAGGTTGCTGAGACCCGAGGGGTGTGTGGGTTGCGGCACCAAGGATGCGCGGATGGTGGAGGGGTGGCCGGGAGCCCTGTCTGTCTGGTCTGTCTGTGCATCGAGACTCTGTCTCTTTGCCTACACTACTTGGGCGTGAACATTCGAGAGGATGGAGACCTGGACTGCTGCCCCTCCCCGCCCCGGGGCCACCCCCTCCTCAGCAGAAAACCCGTGTCGGATAACGCAGAGTTCACTACCCATCATCACAGCCGGCCTGTCATTTTTATCTCGCGTTTTACCTCGCGTGAGTGGTGCTGCTCCATTTCTTGATGTGAGAGATGAAGAGCAGACCGAGAGAGGAGGCGAAACGGCCCACGTATGCGTGTAGGAAGAGGGGCGGGCGCATGGCACCACTTTGTTGATATATGAGAGAGCAAGACCTCGGCTCCGCGCAAAATACACTTGTGACAAAGATATTCCATCCAGGCTGTGTGCCTTGGACACATATATCTTCTGTGTGAGACCAGTCGAAGCAAGGATAGTGAGAGGAGGGGAAGGGCAGAGAGGGGGCCAGCCAGCCAGCCAGCCTGATGCTAACTGCACCAGGGAGGGGGGGGGGGGGCAGAGGTGTGTCGTTTTGTGAGTGAGTGAACGAGAGCACGAGCGAGCGAGGGAGAACCGATCCACCGCAGCCAAGGTGCAGCACAGGACCGCAAGGGCATCTGCACATCGCAGGCTGCAGACCGGGGCTTTTGGTCGAGGGGTATGGAGTACAAGAAGACAACTTGATGAGTGGGGTGCCGGATTTTAGGTTAGCGGATCACGGTGGTCATCCGTGAAGGCAGGGGGGTCAACGACCGCGGTGTTGCTGAGGGGTCCACCTGCATCGATCTCTTGCTGACCCCACTCGCACGAATGAGAGCGACCGAACAACCTTTTGACTTGCAGCAGGTTGAACGGAGGTGCGGACAATCCCTGCTGCCAGGGGACGAGGGAGGGGGGGGGGGAGGCCCGCCGACATTGGCGCGGAAGGATGAGGTTGCCAGGCGCTGATTGGGGGATTGCCGGCAGCTCCAGGGCAGGCGCTCGAGGTTCGAGCAAGACAGGTGCCCATAATTTGTTGAAAAGCGGGGGTTGAAAGCACGCCCGCCGACTGGTGAGACTAGAGATGAGATGACAGGTACGAAGAACGCTCAGGCACTCGGTCGTTCAGCTCTTGTTCTATCACAAAGGGCTGGGGTCCTTGTCGCACACACACACACACACACACACACAGAGAGAGAGAGAGAGAGAGAGAGTGTGTGTGTGTCTGTGTGTATGTGCTTGTGAGGTTTGGCTTGAGCTTGCTCCTGCTCAACCTCATCCACAACGGGTCTGGTCCAGTGGTCCTGTACTCCGTAGCTTCTCGTGTAGGGTGTGCAACGGCGCGGCAGAAGCGCCGGGAGGAATGAAGAGCCTGCGCTGGCCGTACGAGCCAAGGTCGGCCAGAGCAGGGGAACCGTCATCACGACCGAGTCAACTAATCGCAATATCTGTACGAGACCAGGGTTCAAGGCCTGCGACCCAGGCCCAGGAGGTCGCAGGCCCAGGATTAGATCTGTCAGACGCTCAGGCAGACGGTAGCATCTTGTTCCGGATACTCGAGGTTTTATCGGAAGCCCACCCCACCATGTATACGTTTGTTCGCATTCCTGTCATAAGTCGTACGATGTTGATATGGCCCATGATTTAATCAGCTGCAGCGCAGGGTGCCTCCTATGATGGTGTGTGGCTTGCTTGCATAGCTCCCTCTGTCTCTTGCTGGCTGGAGAGAGAGAAGGGGGGGGGGAGAGAGAGGAGTGTGCAGTGTGGAGGTGGTGTAATCCCGGGTCCAAGCCAGGATTCTGCGGTGCGTCAGGTCTGCTCATTGGTCAACAAGGCCGTCTGGCACCCAATTTGTCGTCATTGCCGGCTCCAACTCAACTTTAGCCGCTATCATCTTCATGGGCGTGGTTTCTTGGGAAAACAAGCATGTTCCCTTTGAATTCCTTCATGGGGTACATGGAGCCCAAAGCTTATCATTTATTCGACGTCTTGGCCCAAGCTTGGTACTGTCCGGCCTGGTTTTACTATAGATGGACGGACAGTCGAAGTTCTCGTGGATAGTTGAGAGAGACATTGGTGGTCTGATGCAGACACCGTTCAACCCACCCCCTATCTTGCAAAGCCGCAAGCATTCTGAAAGGGAGAAGGGGGAGGACGAGGGTGAACCAAGATTCGTCCGTGACTTGGCGCTGCCGTCATCAATGTATCCTGAAGGCTGCGAAGGATGGGTGCTAGATCTTGCCGGCAGATGACCCGTGCATGAAAGTCTCCTCGAGTAGGGTGGCATTGTCTTCTGGTGGCTCGAGGTGCCTGAAACTCGACAGAGGCGTGTAGGTCCCAAGCAACGAGAACCAGAACATGACGTCTTGCAGAGCTGCAGCGGAGGGGCCCTCTCGAGTGCCAAGCCGACGAGCCACCTCCCCACGCACCAACTTTTTTTTTTTTTTTGACCCCAGGGTCGATCAAGCCCCGAAGACACTGCGACAAACCCGCAGCGGACAGCAGCTAAACTTGGACCTGCCTGATGCTCAATACTCACGGACGAGACCGCGCGTATTGCAGCACATTGTTGCCTCCGTGTTCCCGATCGCACCACGGTCGTGAAGTGTAAGATGAAAGGACTAGTGTAGTAGCAGCTGTCTGTGCTTCTTGTGCCTGAACACTTTTTTGGTCTCGGTGAGGCATCGACGTGTTGCTGGACGCTTGGATTGGCCGAGGGCAGACAGATTGGGGGGGGGGGGATCCATGATGAGACCTTCGATCGGGCTTCGAATGCTTCCATGGCCGTTGCCGCAGAGCGCCGGCTTAGCCACTGGCGGCACGGGACCTTGGGGGGCCATCCCCCCCCTCCTGGCCTTCTCCCCCCACCCATCTGCGCGCCCCCCCTTCAATACAGACTGCTAGGCCCGAAGGGGGTCAGAAAGCCGACGCTGCTGCACTAGCAAGCCGTCTGGCGGCTGGACAGGCTCCGTGGGATGCTGCGTCTTGCAGGGCAATGCCCTGGTTTCGCCGGTGGTGCTGAGGGGCGTCTTCGTCCACCATGTTGGTGACTTGTGACGAGAGGAAATGCGGGGGTCGAACGGAGATGCGAAGCGTCCAGAATGGTAGGTTAGGCGGGCCGGAAGCAAGCGAGGACGCCGTGTCGATCATGCTGCCAGCCTTGGCGGCCCAATTTTTCCCCTCGCATGATGATTGTGCGATGCGACGTGCAGTTGAGCTGCGTGCCATCCTGTCTCCTGGGGGCGCTGGGCCTGGACTGCCTCTCTCTCTCTCAGAGCTCCCAGCCTGGCAGCCTGGCAGCCTGGCCTGCAGTGTGACCAAGTTCCTGGCTGGCCGGTTGCCTGTAGGCTATGGGGCGCCAAACCAGGTCAGCCACCGGCATTTGGAATGCCTTGGTCCGGGTTTTGCAAAAGGCTGAGGCTGCTGCTGCTGCTTCTTCTTCTTCTTCTTCTTCTTCTTCTTTTTTCTTCCTCTCCACCTGAGCAGCGCACCACCCTTCGCTCGTAGTGAATGGGGACTGGCATAATCCGGGTTGAGGCAGTGCTTGACCGACGATCTTGTCGGGCAGTAGTAGCGTGGTGCGTGGTGCATCTTGATACGTGCCGACTCTGCGAGATGTAATTTCCGTGGTAGCCCGTGGTTGCGTCTAGGTCCCATACGAGGGGGACCAAAAAAAGAAGAAGAAAAAAACCCCCCTGAAAAAAAGAGAGAAAAAACGGGATCCCCTGGGTCATCCTGAATCTGGGGAGGGTCCATGAGCCGCCACCCGTTATCGACCACGGCCTTTCAGCAAGTGCCGCATAACCATGATGGTAATAGTAGTAACACGTACTATTTCTCCTTCAGGTTGGTACACCCTGGCGCACACATAATTGCTGGGATGAAGCTGTATGCTGTCTGCTGTCTGCCTGCTGTGTGTCCCTGAGAGGCGGCTCTTTCGAGGTGTTCTGGCCTGAGAGGCAAAAAAGAAAAAAAAAAAAGACGACACAGTGGACCTGTGAGCATCCGAAGGCCGCCTGGAGGGTGTCGTCGGTAGCAAGAGGGCTCAGGGCTTAGTTGGCTGGGGCCGTGTTGAGGTTGGGCGAAGCTCTGTAGCCCATCTTGGCCGCATCTCTTGGCCTCTTGGATAAGGAAAGACAGAATGTGCAGGTTCCCAGATGCCAAGAGGGCCGAAACGCCTAGGGCCAACGGTCAGGGGGGGGGGGGAAGGCCCTACACGAACATAGTACTGGCGAGTACAGGGCAAGTAGTACCCTGCCCTTCGTGCCTTCTCTCCTATGGCACTTTCCTCTAGGCCCTAGGCTCTATGGTACATGATGGCCCAGCACCTATTCGGCCCATCTTGAAATGAGGATAATGCACACCACCACCACCCATACCAAGCTCAGCCACCCATCTACCTCGACCACGTCCCGGAGCATCGCCTCCCCAAGAATTGATCGATCACCTCTGCAGCACAATGTCGATGTCGCTTTGAGGACCCTCTTGACATCATTTGACGTCTCGACTCTGCACACCCCACCACCCATTTGCGACGACGGCCCCCATGGTCCTCCCCCCCTTCCCTTGCAGACTCGAGCAGCATGCCCTGTCACGATCAAGCGCCATGCCCGGCCGGGGTCATTCTCGGCTCTCCTGGCCTTGGTCTGGATGCTGCTGCTGCTGCTGCTCTTCTCGCTGACGACGACAAGGCGCGCCGGCATCAAGACATTCATCACATCCTCTTCCTCCTCCTGAAGACCCCACCTGCAGCTTGTTACGGGCTCTCGTCTCCTCGTCCTCGACCCTACGACCAGGGGGGTGGATAGCATTATCGGGCACCGAACTGCATCATATCCAGACTGTCTGTTGTCTGATCTGCGTCTTTCTGTTCGCTCTTGCTCGATGCCTTTACGAAGTCGTGCGTCACGTCTCTCTCTCCACAGCGCCCAGGTTGCGTCACCCTTGGACAGCGAAGGGCCTGTTTCAACACCCGTGTGTGGACACCATGAATTTGGGCAACCAGTCATGAGTGATGCTGCTGATGCAAGCTTGGGAACCGGTGGCTCAACCACCAGGACCCTGAAGATTTACCCGTCTTGGCCGCAACCCCCCCCCCCCTCCTCCTACTGCAAGTCTGGCGTGGTGGCGGAAGACAAAGACCAGATATGTGGCCGTCTACAGCAATACATCACACGATCTCATCAAATAATCTTTTTCGGCCTCAGACTCGCGAACAGCGCACAGGTGGTTCAAGCTGTTCTCTTGTTGTGGCATCTACACGCCGAGGATAGTTGACGGGGAGGCTGTCTCTCTGCCAGTGAGTTCCCTTGGGGCTGTTCTTGGTTCTCCACCGCGCAAAGCGGGTTGCAGCGGACCACCTACAACTTAATCCCTCGCCTCACGCGCTAGAACGATTCGGAGACGGTCGCAGAAGCTGGCACAGAAGCCTGCTTCACACCCACCCACTTCTCCCGTCGACCAGAGAGGCACACTGACGCTCAGTACCGCGCCATCCCGCTCCTGTGACTACGTGCAGAGGTCTGTTTGCTTGCGACCCCACCAATCGTCAGCTCTCTGGCCCGCACCATCCTGCATTTTAGTCCGTCCGCTGCGGGCGGACGAATAGCTTGTTGTCGTGTGGCGACGTGACCAACTGCAAGCCACATCCAGCAAAGCACAACACCAAGAAGCATACCATCCACAGGTTGATATCACGAGAAGAGGAGGAGGAGGAGGGGTGCGGGGATCATCGATCAAGCTTCTTCTGTCTCGCGCTGCTAACCAGATACAGCCCCGCTTTTGACTGCTACGTCGAACGGGCCACGGCTGGTGAGGAGATGGCGACAGTTAGCCCAGGCTGTGCGGACGTGATGGCTGGTACGACTGCCCTCTCCCATCCCTCTCCCTCTCTCTCTCGTCTCCCACCTTTCCGACTCGGTCGAGCAGGCTGCGCGCTGCTGCGAGTTGCAATTCCTAGTAGTCGTCCTGCACCCACAGATATTGTACTATGTAACAACGGCCCACAGGCTTTCACACACACACACACACACACACACACACACACACGCATACTACAGTATGTCCAGTACAGTAGGGTACAGTACTCTGACCATGTCACCTGCTGAGTAAGACGATGCCGGGCTGGACGGAGCCGAGACTGCTATAGGACTCCTATAGTATAATGGACCACATAGGTAAGTGTGTGACCACCCCTCACAAGACACCAGACGAGGATTGGGTTTTCCCCTTGTTTTCCTTCTTTTTTTTTTTCGTTCTGACTGTGCACCGGTAGGGCTTTCCCGGCAAATTTTCACGAGATCTTTCCGATGATCTGAGGGAACCCTAGCATCGACCATGGTACTGTGGTACTCTGCTAGTCCTGACTTGTTGAAGAAACGAACAGTCCGCGGACCCTAACATCCGCTTTCATTGGCCCGAGAATATCAATCTGGTGTCGAGAATGGAACGTTGCAATCTGCAGGCCATGCCGATACTGGCTAAGCGCAGGGGAGCGTTCCCACCAATCGGGGCTGGGTGCTTCAACCTCAATTCCTCGAGATTATCTTCTCCTGTCGCCTCTCTCCAGCCGATGAGCTCATTTAGTTTCCCCCTCAAGAGCTGCTTCACCACAAAAAGGGGAGGGGGAGGAGGCCTGAATATGACACCAGAGTAGTGGAACGAATGAAGTACATACGTCAAGGCCTCATCACTCGTCAAGCAAGAGAGAGAGGTTCGACCCACCCTCGGAGACCTGGCATCAGCCACCATGCGGCCGGAGTGCTCCACTGGGAACACCTATCGACGGGCGGAGCCCGCGGACGGGCTGGTGGCTTCCTGCAGCCGCGCGCGCCCCGCAGTCGAATCCCCACTGGCGAGGCTGGAGGCAAGGCTTCCACTGGCTCGACTGGCTCATGCACGTCACTAGGCGATGGTGGCCCTCGCTTGGAGGCAATATGATGATTGCGCTCCGCCTGGATCGCACAGCCATTCTCGTGATAACAGATTTTTTTTTTTTTTTTTGACGATAACCAACGTGGCTTGTCGCTATGATCGGAAGGCGAGATGACCTGGGGTGGATCCTGGGAATTCACTCGGGTATCGGGGACCCTGAAAGTCCAACCTCTGTGCTCGTTCGATACAGCTGTTCCAGTTCTGGCCCTGCATGACATCACCCTGGGTTACGTCCTCCCTCGCGCTGAGCAAGCACAACACACAAGTGGCCATCGCTGGAGAGACGAGACTGGACTGGACTGGACTGGACTGGACTGGACGTGTTCGCTGACGGTGAAAGTGACAGGACGACGCATGGGCCTCGCTTGCGATGCGGCTGGGCGAGGATTGAGCTCCCTTTGGGCGTGGGGGTCGTCCCTAGACGCCTCCCTCTGCCGTATGCCCAGGTCAAGAGCTGTCCGTGCTGCTCTCCCCATATCCACCGTCGCGGCAATCGTGTGGCTGGAGCGTCCGGATGATCTGTCCCTTGAGGCGACAGACGTGCCATGCTAGCCATAGCCGGCACTGCACGAAGCAACAGTAGCGGCCCAATCTTATGCGGAATCAATCCCTACTGACGCCTTGCCGCATCACACATTTCTTTTTCCTAGGCCCAAGAAGCGGCTCTCTCGGCTCTCACAATCCGTGTCACAAAACAAAGCTGCCTTTTCAGCAGCTGAAGGAGCTGACAGCTCACCTCGACCTGTCATAAGGGGGGAGGGGAGGGGGAGAGAGAAGGGCCGCCGGCTCGCGTCGATCCGGTCTATGTGTTTCGGTGCTTCTATGCTGGCTGGTACCTTTCGAAAAGGTGACTGGTAAGAATTCGGCAATACGAGGTTGTCGATGCCCAATGGATCAGCTTGGGTTATAAATGGCACCTGCTTGTATGGCGAATCTGTCCAGCTGAGATTCTCCGAGGTTACACAACAGAGATCAGCGGACCAACACCTCGACTCGGCTGGTGGCTTGCCAGCCACACTTGGATTCACCCACAAGAAAAAAGACATATCATAGTCCAGCACTTGTCCAGCAGACCACCCCGGGCCGTCAGCCGTATGAGATGAACGGGAAACTTCCGGGGCGAACGCTTGCCACGGTCACCCACGGACACCCACGGACGGCCCTCGGACGGCCCTCGGCTTCCTGCACGATCTGACTGAGCTGCAGAGACATGGTTACGAAACACAAGGCTCACCGACGGCGAGGCTTTCCAAGTCGAACAAACATCCGCTCTATTGCTGTGGCTTCCGCCTGTTCAAATCCCGCCGAGCGCAGTGCACTTTCCAGTCACTTGTCGATGGTCGCCTGCTATCTATAGTATCCACCTGTCACAGACGGGGGGCGGCCCCTCGGGGGGCCCCCTTTTCCCAGGGGCTGGCAGAACATGTGAAAGTTGCCATCCACCAACACTCCTTGGAACTTTGGCTTGCCTTGTTCAATAAATTTGCATGGAATATCGAGCGGAAATGGGCTCGTTCTCCGCATTGTACGCTGGGTGGCTCGGTTCGCGCGCGAAGGTGGTGTGACGAATCCTGCACGCACCTACGCGAGGAGGACCTGGGAAAGCTAACATCTGACAGCGCGCCGCCCGAGGTGCAACTGGTGTAAAATTTGGCCAATCCTTATATGCCTCAAAGAAGATGTTTGGCCACCCTCATCATAATGCTGTTCGGCCGGCAAGATCACAACTGCGATCATGGCCGGGGGGGAAGAGGGGAGGGGGGGAGGTCCCGCAAAAGTTTTGTTTTCTATTTTTTGTTTTTTAATCCATCACCCTCACCGATGTCTCGGGTGGGCAAAGCCGAAGGATTTGGCCGACGGCAGATGAATGCGGCGCGACGAGGGTGGGGATTTTTGCCTTTTGCCCGGTACGTGCACCAACTTCCAACTTTACGAACTGTTAATTTTGTGTTGCGGTGGACACACGGCCGCCTGACCGACTGCATGAGATCCATTCATGCTGGTCAAGCGCGCGCGGTAGGGTCACCATCGACAGGGGCTGGAGAATTCACGCACGTGAAAGCTCACTCCCACACTCACACACACACACACACATCATCGCACCTATCACGAGATCCACGGCAGTCCGTCCCCCCCCCCCCCTCATGGATGTCAGACGAGTTTCCTTCCTGTCACCTACTGGTTGCCGCAGTGAGGCGGGGTCCGGCGGACGGAAGATGGGCAAATTTGCTGCAGCGCTTGCGCTTTGCCGCTATGACTTGCATTTCATTGGGGGGGAGGGGGTGTCAAGCGAGATCGAAAAGGTCCGCCCGTGTTTGATCCGGGCACTTTGCCTCGCTCGAACAAGGTTATTTTCAAATCACTAGACCAAGACGCCTGCAGCATCGGCTATGAACGAGTAATCATATCGGATAGAGGCAATCGTGCGACCGTATTGCATGATATGGTGATAGTGGCTGAGTCAACACCAACAGAACATCACAGGTGTGGGCCTGTTCTGTCTCTCCCCCAACGAAGATCCCCATGGAGGAGCTCAAGCAAGCTGCCGAGCCATCAGAGTGAGGGCTGACTAGTTCACAGACATCCTAGATCTGTTCTGCCTTGGTGTAGACTACAGGTCTCTACAAGGGCACTCCATATTTACCATAGCTTGAAAGGCGAGCCGTGTAGCGAGTGCGTACCTGGCAGACCTCTCGGGGGCGGTTCTCTCCCTCACCCTCCCATGACGGGATCATCCATGTGTGTATGTGCGTGTAGGTGTATCTGTGTAAGCCCTTGAGAAGAAGCAGGCACGTCTGCGTCCACCACATCTGGCTGTGATCATCACCTGTGCTGGCACTTGGCCAGCTAGACCTGACCAGGCGGCGCAGCAGATGCGATGTGCCGGTCTGTTAGCTCGAGCATCCATTACCTGGACCAGCAGAGATCAGGCTGCAGCTCGCAGCTCGGGTATGATGTGGGTGGCTCAGAAGAGGTCTGCAGTAACGTTCCAGGGAGAGAAGAAAAAAGAATTTGCCTCGCGTTCCCACAGAGACCGGGAAAGGCAACAACCCCCAGACCGTCAAGGCATCTATCTGATCAGCATCTCACTGCATATGTGTGGTGTGTGGTGTGATCGAGCTGATCACTGCTTTCAACGTCAAGAGACCAAAGTGCTAGAGATTTCCAGAGGGGCAGGGCTAGCCCTGAGGCCAGTGGCCACTCTTCTTCAAAAGACCATGTATCCTGTCTGGCGGACTAAACATTCCTGGCTTTTTGTGCTGCGAGTTTTGTTGCTTTCCGAGGACTTGCTCACCTTGGGAAGTGATCCACGCATGGTAACTTGGTAGGCCTAGGGCTCACCTACGTTGTCTGTGTTGGGAACCCATGTCAGACTTAGGTATATCTTGTGGTATACACGAAAGCTCACCTCAGAACACTATCTCTCTCTCCATTCCATCTGGATCTACTCGTCCTCCTCCTTCCTCCTTCACCCTTTTCCACAACCCGAGAGGTGAAGTGACGTTAGCATGACAACGTGCTATGGTTCCTTTCGGAGAAACCCCCCCCCCCCCCCCCCACCATTGCAGCAGGTGTCACGTCACTAGCAACGGTTAAAGTCGCCTGAAGAGCCGCCTAGCATTCCCTGGAGACCCGCCTAGGGCGGTTCATGGCAAAGTCTTTTGCGCCTCTTATCTAGCGCATTTACCCGCTCCAATCGTCTTTCGAGCCCACTGCGTCCCGAACACTGCCGGTAACCTGAGCGTCTGGCTGTTCCTGGGTCGAGTGTCGTCCGCCCCAGTACAGCACTTTGCTCATGATCAGGGGCACAGCAGTCCGTGGCGCTCTGCTGAGAATCACGCGGCGGCCACGTTGGAATTGGTCTGGCCTTTTTTCTCCGGAATCTATGTCTTTGTATCATTGTCGGGGATTAGGATAGGAGATCAGATGTCTTGTTTTGGGAAGCCGCTGCAGAGGAGCTGTATGGTATTGCTGAACAAGGCATACTGAGGCCAGAAATGGAAGAAGTCGTATAATCCAAACCTGGAACTGCATCGTGATTTTGTCATTGGGGTTTGGGCTAATATGTGATTCCTAATAACCAAATCAATCCTTAAAGTCACAATGGTCCTACAAGACTCGACTTGCTCAATGTCTCTAGCAAACAAATCATTGATTGTGTGAGAAGGGACTGGTATCTACCACTAAGACAAGTAATGAGGGTATTAGTAACATCTCTCTGATGTTTCGACCTAAAGATGGAGGAAGTAAGTCAATGAACACCCTGCTTTGCCGGATGTAAATCGAAACCATCATCACCTTCATAAGTATAAAATAAAAGGAATGGGGATGGGGCCAAATTTCTTATCCTCCCCTATGGCTAGACAAGATGGAGTAGCAGTGGTTCTCATACAAGACTAGACTCACTGACTTGTCACATCATGAATAATAGATCAAATGTCACTGCCGAGACAGCAGGGCCTGTCCAGATGATGGCCAGCAATATTGGTGCAGAAAATACTGGAGTACTTCAGAAGGCAGAGCACAATGTATGTGACAGCTAAAGCGAGTGACCACTCCCAGTGACTGGGAATGCACGTATGGTCTATAACTGTCGGTAAAGCAGTTTCTCTATACTATGAGTATAAAAGCCAGTGAGGAAAAAAAATATATATATATATATATACAAAATTAGTTGAAGGGGAAAAAAAGAAAGGAAAAAAAGAATCGAAGTATCGACGGGAATTGAGCCCGACGTGGGGGTCGAACTGGAGACGCTGTTAGACACGATGATGCAACAGGGCCATATAAGGACTGACAAACTCACCCCACAACCTTGAGATTTCAGAATCGGAAACTCTGTAAGAGTCTCACGCTCTACCGATTGAGCTAGCCGGGCGTCGTGAAAGACGCGTTGGTCGAAAATTCCCTCAGAAAAAAGGTTCTATATCGTCAAGGTATTATCGAGTAGAAGGGAAGAAATTTTCTGCATGCGGCGGGTGCCCGAGACCCACTCACTTCCTGGCCTAAACTGTACCCAGTGGGCAGGCTTCCTCAAACTACAAATATCCTCGTAGTCATCATTCTAGCAGGGGGAAGGGGGGACAAGGGAAGTATGTACTGTGAGTAAGCCTGGCATGGTCGGACCTATGTATGGTGAACCCTGAGTCCCAATATAAGAAATCGGGCCACGAGAGGCCTCGGTGTTCACGGCGGCCGCTGCTTGGCTATATATAGGCACCTGGAATGGATGTGGAATGGAACTGTATTTTGAGATGACACAAACGAGGTGGCAGTCTATGAGTCCCTGGACACAGACTTATCAGGGCTAACTTAACAGTATGACCTGACCGATCTGTCCGGCTCTGCACATTGTCTCTCTCTCTCCAGCTCCATCCAGTGCCCTACTCTCGGCATTTTGAAGGGCAGACTTATTTAACATCCTCAAACAGCCCAGGGACGGAAGAAAAAAAAAACATCACTGCTGTGTCTCGCCCCAAATAACCAAATAGCCTCAGCGTGGCATCCACTCCAGCGCGGCTGCCCATGCTCAACCTCTCGTCGAGTGCTCGCTCACCTGTGAACTCGACCGCCGTCTTCTGGTGCGGGAGCTCAGGTTGCGGTGGCAGAAAGAGCGAGAGGCAATATCGGCCAATGGGAATAAAAAGCCAAGGCGCTTCCGTGTCCGCGCGCGGTATAAGGTTATTTGGGAGGGAAACAATCATCCCGGCACAAGCGGTCCTCTCTCGGGAACTCTCGCCGCCTCTGCTATAGCAAGACAGGAGACTTTCCCCCCGTTGAGAGAGGTAGCCAGGGCGCAGGGTCGTCATCCTGGGGCGGAGGATCTTCCAAAACCTGACTGCAACCAGCTTCCAGGTCACGCCGTACGGGGGCGTGAGGCCTTCCAGCGGGGGAGTTAGTCTCGGGTCCATCAACGTTCGACTTTTTTGTGTTTCGGCGTGATCCGGTATTAAACACGAGATCCACCTTGAGAAGGGCGCGTGAGGAGGCTTCTTCAGCGGGCAACCTGTCAGAGCTCGGCGGAGCTCGACGTCAGATTGCGTGCCGCTTCTGCTTCTCGCGCGTCTGTCTTTCCAGAGGTAGGATGTAGTCGAACGGAGGAGGGGGGGGGGGGGCGTCGACGTCGAAATATTGAATTTTTCTTGTATCTGTTTGTCTTAGATACACATGTCCCACTTCCAGGCGTGCGCACGAGGTCTTCCAGCGGGAATCAGACGGAGCAAGGGCACTCGGACGGCTGATTGCGACCGCTTCCAGGTCGTGCGGGTTTCTTCCAGTGGGAATTTCGGACGGACGGCGTCTCAACGGCCGGCTGAGCTTTTTGCTTGGTCGTCCGGCCCAAACAGTATGAGATAGAGGGAAGCTCAGTCGGCGGAGACGGGGGTCGCGCTCAACGCATCCTCAAGGATCGAGGGGAGGCCTGGAGGCGATGCGGAGCGCGTGGTGTTTCTCGAAGCTCGACGCCACAGGGGTCCGCAACGGGGGATGCGGAGAGGGTCAGTGGCGGAACTGAGGACAGAGGGAGGGGTCTGGTGGCTCCTCGATGCTTTGTTGTGCTTGTCATTCGAGTTGTCGCTATGCCGAAGCATGCACAAACAGGCTTTGGCCGGACGCGTGGGCGAGCATCGAGGGGCGCGAGCTCCAGGGACGTGTGGGGGAGCTGCAGGAGAGGCCAGAAGGATCTCAATTCTCAAAGTAGAGGACATAGGTGATATTTATGATCTCGTCTTCTTTCATGTTCTTAGTTTATCGCTGTCAGTTCGTTTCAGCTGGGTTGGTTGGCTTTGGTTCCCGATCCACCCGAGTTGTCTCAACACCATGTTCCACGTTTCAGACATGCAGGAGACGACAGCGCGTATGATACGACCGCGAATTCATTGTGACTGTGTGGTATTCATTCCTTGCGGGGTTAATTGGCTTTGAATTAGGGTTGTGGTTTTTGCGAGTTGAAAGGCGCGGTATTTCAGAGCGAGGGAGGGCACGAATTGATCCTGAAAAGTGGCCGATTGGGAAGGCTAAGGGAAAGGATAGAAGATGAATCCAGATGGTGGTTCGAATTGAAGGAGCAGACGCCTTCCCAAGAAAAGAAGCAATCGACCTTAGAATATCCAGACACTTTGGGTTTAGACACCAGAATAGAAGAATCCCTCCCTGCATACTTTACTTGATTATTCGCCCTCGCAGAGTGCCCCCAATCGCCATGCACCCAGAATCAGAGATGTCTAAGAAAGAGAAGCAGCTATGTTTCAAGCACATGCACACCTACATGTCAGCGGCGATGCCCTTTTTATACGCCGCCAGTGCTCTCTCGCGACAGCCCTTGTGCTCGACCATGGCCTTTGGGTAGCCTCCCTTCTTGGCCAGGGTCGCCGCCCCTCGCCCATATGGATCGTGGATGGCCTTGCTTTTGACCTCCCTCAGCTCGGGGATCCACTTGCGAATATACTCCCCGTCCGCGTCGAACTTCTCGCTCTGCAGCAGCGGGTTGAATACTCGAAAGTACGGCTGGGGGTCCACGCCGACCGATGCAGAGAAGCCCCAGCCGCCGTTGTTGGAGGCAAAATCGCCGTCGATGAGGTTCTCCATGAAAAACCGCTCGCCCATGCGCCAGTCGAGGAGGAGGTCCTTGCAGAGGAAGGAGGCCACGATCATCCTGCAGCGATTGTGCATCCAGCCCATGTGCTGTACTTGTCTCACTTTTCCAAGAGATTCTCGAGTTAGTATTCTGGCATGGCTGCTTCTTTCTGAACGCATCTATTACATGGTGAGGAAAGAGCTGCTTACTGGCGGCATCGACAATGGGGAAACCTGTCTGGCCCCGAGCCCAGGCTGTGAAGTGCTCCTTCTCGTAGGACCACTCAATATTGGAATACTCGGGCTTGAAGGGTTTGTTCATGCTGGGATTGTGTCGTCAGTGTTGTCTTGCGTCTCTCGTGGGTCGAAGGATGCCTTCCCTGGCTGCAAATGGACTCGAGACGTACCAGACATATGGCCAGTTTACTAACACATGCTTGTAGAAATCTCGCCATGCCACCTCGCTGATCCACGTTTGAATTCCCGGGTTGCCACCATCCAACTTCTTGGTCGAGTTATTGTCCCTAGCCGCCCTGATACACGCCCTCGCGCTGATGGTACCGCTGGCGAGGTGTACAGAGAGGGACGAGGTGCTGTTGGCCGCCGGAAAGCTGCGGTTAGCACCATACGAGTTAATCTTCTCTTTGCAGAATTTCCCAAGCCGTTTGTATGCCTCATGCTCTCCCGCCGGCCAAAGAGCCTGATACCTCTTCCCATCCTCAGCCGAAAGCTTCTTGCTGGCAGGGGCCTCCGGTATGCTGCCGCCAAACAGCTTTTCAAAGGTCTGACGCGCCACTTCGGGGTTTCTCGCTGGTGCGTCAAACTCCTCGAGCAAGTCCAGGTTCGCGTGGATGTGAGCAACCCAAGAACGGAACCAGGGTGAATAGACGGCATATTGTCTTCCCGCACCGGTCATCAGCCTGCTCGGCGGGACCACGCACGTGTCATGGACAACCTCAAACGCCATGCCTCGCTCCGCCAGCAGCCTCACGAGGTTCGCCTCGCGCCGCAGCTCGTCGACCTCGTACTCCATGTTGGCGAACAAATGTCTCGCGCCCCACTCCTCCATCAGACTCGCGGTCTTCACCGGGACATCCCTGCGCCGGTCCACCGTCTCGATGTGCAACGGGATGTCTAACTTGTCCAGGTCCGCCCTCAACACCTCGAGCGTCCGCAACATGAAGTCGATGCGGATAGGCGCGGTGAAATGCGCCTCCCAATCTTGTGGACTGACTACAAACAGCCCGATGAGCGGCACGCCGGCTTCCTTGGCCTTGGCCGAGGCCATAGACAGCGCCGTGTTGTCTGCGGTCCGCAGGTCCATCTTGAACCAGTGCACGACGGCATCGCCGACCTCGACCTTCCTGCGAGCTGCGCTCGTCTCCTGCTGGGCAGCCTGCAGCTGTTCGACGGGGCGTGGCAGCTTGTTCTCGTTGTACGCCAGGGCGCGAGAGTTGCTCATCTCGTGGGGATAGTACTTGCGCAGCACGATGCCATGCTCCTCCGCCTCCTTGTAGAAGGGGTGTGGTTCAGTGAGGGAGGAGGAAGAAGAAGAAGGGGAGGTCTTGGCTTTCTTGATTGCTGCGCCGTTGACGGGCGGCGGTGCCTTGCGCTTGGAAGACATGTTGGCAATCTGGGAAGAGAGGAACGCCGTCCCAACCTTCGCTGAGCGAAGTGCTACTGCTGATGAGGACGAGAAGCAGCGTGAGGAGAGACTCACGCACGAGACGCGCATGAGGAGATCAACAAAGGATTGAAACACACCTACATGGTATAACCAAAAGACTTACCTTCCACAGCAGCTCAAGCAAGCAAATCCCCCTGAGCAGCCATCATATCAGAGATGTCTCCGATCTTGGTACCTTGCGTCATGGAACTCGGGATCGATTGATTGTATTGTGCATCCCTGATGGACGGCCCACTAGCGCAGCAGCTTCAGGGCATCCCTGCCCGCCAAAACATGTCCCAACTTGGGCGCTACGTTGATCAACGACCCCAACAGCCTTTCTGTAATTACTTGTGTGAATGCCCTCATGCACCTATACAGCATTCAGCATTCATTAAGCAAACCGCACGGCCTCACTTCCAAACGAGCCAGACAGAATATTAGGAGCTCTGGGTACATACTACAAAAGACAACCTGTGTTGCTGCTCTCTTTGGATGGGTCGCGTTGGGCGTTGGGTGTGTAAAGATTGGGAGGTTTTACAGCGGGCTTGACCTGGAAATGAGTGGGTGTTTCTTAGGGGGTTCGTTTAGAGCATTAGCTGCTAACCCTTCTGTACTGGGCCTATGGAGCGACCCCAGACTCTGAGGTCCACCCCACTAAACAGCAGCACTAACCCCCTGTGAAGGCCCTCGGGGACCCTGTGAAGAGCCCCTGTTCTCAACTCGACCCGCTGCTTTGAACAAGGCTGCCCCAAGACAAAGATCCTCAACAGTCGTCAGACAACACCCACACCTCTTCCTCTTCCCTCTCTCCTCTCCTGACTGCAAACTAGCTCAACCTACAGATCAAAGGAATTCCAAAAGATTGTATAAGAATGTCCAAAGGGCCCTCCTGTGTGTACTACAAATGTGGGCGGACCACTTGCCAAAAACACTCAGATTGGAAAGGAAGAAAAAAAAAAAACAGGTAATGATGCCAGGTATGAAGAAGTCCCTGACCACAGTTCATTGTGTTGTCCTATGCATGTTTGAAAAAGGGCAGTGGCTTCCTGATGAGCCCTGAACAAGACGGCCAGCTCTGTGCTAGTAAACCATATGTCATTCATTCATCCCCATCCACCAAATTGCCTCCTTCCCACCCTGCCCTTTCCCTTTCCTTTCTCATTTAGTTGCGACGGGGACGATACTTGTCCTCCTGTTGAGGGCGGTAGCGGTCGATCGAGCGGCCGCGGCGACGCTTCTGGCCGGGGGAGCGGGATCGCGAACGAGACTCGGAGGACTGGCGAGCACGCTTGTGGCCAGCAGCGCCAGCAGCGCCAGCAGCGGCAGAAGAAGAAGATGATGAGGATGACGATGATGAAGCGGTGGCAGCATCACCAGCAGGAGCAACTGCACGACGCTCATTGGCGCCCACCAGCTGGCCCATGCGGAAGCCCTCGACATAAGCACGCGCCTGGATGGGGTCGCTCATGTCGACGGCGCCCGAGGCCACAACCGGTCGTGAGGAGGGCGCGACCTCGTCCTCCTGCTCCTTGCCCATGTCCTTGGCCACCTTCTTCTTATCCTTCTTCTTCTCCTCCCTGGTCTTCACCTCCACGCTGCCGCGGTACGGGATGCCGTTCCCAGCAGCGACAGCGATCGGATCACCCACGGGCCAAGTGCGCACCGCCCGCAGGGCCCGGCCGACGACGTACTCGGTGGCGCTCTCGGCGTCGGTGAAGAAGCCGCCGAGGCTGCCGGGGGAATCGTGCCTGTCGGGGGTCACGAGGGCGTTGGCGAGGGTCTTGGTCGCCCCGATGGTGCAGCGGACGCGGCCGCCCGCCTCGTGCATCTCGACGGCGGGGTGGTGCATGCCGCGGCGCAGGCACTCGTACCTGAGCTGGTCCATGGCGGGCGCGTCGCGTGGTGGGGCCTCGGGCTCACCGAACATCTCGTCCATCACGTCCTGGGGGGTTCTGTCCCACTGGTTGTGGGTGATGGTGATGGTGGACGCGGTGGCGGGGGAGGCAGCGGCGGCGGCAGGACGAGGCGTGGAGGTGCGGCGGGCGGGCTGCTGCTGCGAGACGGCGTTGGAAGTCTTGCTGGTCTGGGGCAGCTCGAGGGTCGCGCCGAGGTGGCGACGCACGTTGGCAGCGAAGCGCTGCTGGGGGGTGAGGACGTCGGTGGTGGCGGGGACGGCAGGGGGCTCGGCGCCGTTGTCGTTGCTGCGCGTGGGCACAGCTGCTGGTGTGGTGGTTGGGCCGTCTTGACCAGTCAACAGAGTCAGCTAGGCTGTTGTTGTTGATGATGATGATGCTGCTGATGTAGAGTGTTTACTACAGCAGGGCGCGGTGTTGACGCGTCGCGTGTTGAACGAGGGATTGGGTGAGAAATGGAGGAGGGTTGAAATCGAAGAAGGGATGGAGAGAGGCATCAAGAGAGGCATTGGAAGAGGTATCTGGGTAGGGATAGGATACTACTCACTGTCGCCAGGGCGGATCTCTTCCTTCTTTAGCTCAGGGGACATGGCCTTGACGACAACGTCGTCGTCATCATCATCAATGTACTTCTTGATGTTGCCCATTTCTATCGTCGCAGCAGTGTTCATTAGTGCTCTGCATTGTGCCATTGAGGATACTCCTTTGTCATTGGTACTTGAGTAAGTACTTACTGGAAGATAAGCTGTCTTGATGACAGGGGGAAAAACCAATTAGGGAGGGTAGAAAGAGGATGATGAGGAGGGCGGATAGGGAAGAGGTTGAGAGGTGGATGGATGGTTATTTGTAGAGAGGGCCAAAACAAGAGTTGACTCCAGGTTAAGGAGCAAAATGTGGATGGTGTGTTTGTTTGCAGCACATGTACAATCACAGTGTCATCTGATCTTTGGATATTGCCAGCCCAGATCAATAAAAGTTTATAGACACCTGCTATAAAATATTTCAGTGTTATCGCTCAATCAATCCTCACCCTGTCCAGCCCATCCCCCTCTCTCCTCTACCCTCACCTCCCTTTCTCACCTCATGTTGAGCACTCCACAACCCATGTAAACACCTCCTCAGCCTCCTCTAAACATTTCACTCAGATAGCATCATGATCAGATAGCATCAAGAAATATGCCTGCGGGGAGGGGGGGGGGGGGCGTTGTATGATCATGACCAAAAAGATCTCCAGGGGTTCAACATTCCTTTCCAAACAGAAAAGGCTCCTGGCGCTGCCTTTTTTTTTCTTTTCTTTTTTCTTTTTTTTTTCTTTAATTCATCAGTCCCTCCACCTCCTCCCCCTTCTCCCACCTGACAATATTCTTCACCTGGGCCTCATACCACGAAGCAAAGATATCCTTCTCCGCATAGCCCGTGTGGGGCGTCAGCAGCACCTGGCTCCTCCCCTCGACCCCCCACTTGGTCGTCCGCCACCGGCTGTCCAGAGGCAGCGGCTCAATCTCAAACACATCCACGCCCGCCGCCCTGATCCTGCCCTCCTCCAGCACCCGCAGCAGGTCCCCCTCCACGACGATCGGCCCCCTGCTCGTGTTGACAAAGATGGCATCCTCCTTCATCCGCCCCAGGTCCTCCGCGGTGACCAGGCCCCGCGACCGCTCCGACAGCACCACGTGCACGCTCAGCACGTCCGCCGTCGCAAACAGCTCCTCCCGGCTGACGGCCACAAACGCCCCCTCCTCGAGCCCCGCGAGCCGTGCCTGCTCGTCCGCCCGCGCCTGCGTGAGGTTCGGGCTCCACGCCACCACGCGCATCCCAAACGCCCCGCGCAGGATCCGCGCCACCGCCACCCCGAGCCTGCCCAGCCCCAGCACCCCGAGCGTCCGCCCCGCAAGCGGCACCGCCACCCCCGACTGCCACCCGCCGGACTTGACGGAGCTGTCGTCGGGGAGGAGGTTGCGGGCCAGGGCCAGGATCAGCGCCACGCAGTGGTGCGTGGTGCTCTCTCCTGAGGATGGGGCGCCCGCCACGGGGACGCCTGCCTCGCGGAGGGCGGTCAGGTCGAGACCTTTGTTGCGGAGGCCTGTGGTGAGGAGGAGCTTGAGGTTGGTCAGCCTGGCCACGAGCTCACGGGGGATGGGCGTGCGCTCCCTCATTGTGCCTGGGTTGATGATGGTTTAGTGGGATGAACGACAGTACAGTAGAGAGAAAGAAGGATCAGTGGTTCTATACAGATGATAGGGAAGGGCTCGAGCCGGGCGACGAGCTTGTCTTTCTCATCCTGAGGCGTATCTGGATGGTTGTAGGGGAGAAAGGTGTCGCGGAAGATGGTCACTTGGAATTTACTCGGGTCGAGTTTCTGAAAGATGGGCTCTGCGAAGCCTTGGTAGTCGTCAAGAACAGCAACTTTGACAGCATTGGCCATATTGATCGTGTCTTCAAGAAAATAAGATGGGATTTTGTCGTATCTGCAACGATGGGGATTGCTTTCGAAAGACTAACAAATAGTCAGGATCAAGAATTTGTGGTAGAGAATGTTGTCTCCTCTCCCTCGAATCATCACAAGAGTCATGAGCGTCGTTGTTGGAAGAGAGACACCGGCATCGAATCGGCCATGTCGTCAATCCTGCCCCGCATGAGTGGATAATAAAGTTGCCTCTCCCCCCTTCGAGCGGAATGTTCTCCCGGATCTGCAAATACCCGGAACGACCCCACAAGCCGTGGTGGTGGGGGTGGTGAGAAGTGAGTGCGCAGTTCGAGTTATACGCCCAAGTTAAGTACAGTATGATGATGAGTTCTCTCTCCTTTGACGACATTGTTGTAGCGTGTGTATATATTTTATATATGTGCTGTAAAGGAAGGGAGGAAAAAGACCAGGGTATCGAAATTTGTGCGAGGAAGAATATACTGGGAGCTGTGCATGACACCCCCCCCCCCCCAAAAAAAAACGAGACATATCGACCTACATACATATAGAAATATATAAATCCAAGCGGGCTCATCAAGCAAATGCTGGTATACAATAATAAGCACCGCTGCAGATTAGACATACTGAGCCGAATGATAAAGAAGAATAGTGTGTGCACCTGTAAAAAAGGCTGAGACAATCTCTAGTCCAAGAGAAGATGTGAAAAGAACGCCTCTCACCCTTAGAGAAACACACAGAGAGAGAGAGCAAATCCCACCCTCCAAGACATGATAATCAAAGAAGACCCTTATATCCCATGTGCGCTCCACACACCGCCCATGTTACCTCCGCTCTCCATCACTGTTTGGCCCCAATCTGCCCAGTTGAAATCCTCATTCATGTCCATGTCGACATCCTCTGGCTGCGCTCCCTCGCCCGGGCCGCCGGCGAGAGGAAATCCAAACGCGGGAGCCGAGGCCTGCCCGCCGCCGCCACCGCCACCACCGCCCGGTGTCGTCGCGCTTATCGGCGCGCCGTTACTCCCCGTAGCAGATGGTGGCGTACCAAACGAGCTTGAGTTTGGCGTGTCATTCCACATCCATGGCGGGAGGTTGCCCTCGACCCTCAGCGCGTCGAGGAGTGGCGTGGCCTGCATGCCGGAACCCGTCGCTGTGGTGGTCGCCGGTCCATTGGGACGTTGATTAGTGTTGGTGGTGGTGGTGGTGGTGGTGTTGTTCTTAGCATTGTTGGTGAAGTTGTTGAGAGTGGCATCCTGCCGTGGGATGTCACCACCGCCGCCCATGAAGGGAAACCCGCTGATGCTCGTCGCCGCGCGTGCGAGGTCCTGATACCCGGGTGCGAAGGCGATCGGCCATATGTTTTGGGGCAAAAACTGTGGGCTGCTCACGATATTCTCCACCTGGCTCATGAGGTGCTGGTCCTCTAGGTCTGGCTGTTGCGCAGGTCCACTGACGTCCATGTCCTTATTATTATTATTGCTGTTGTTATTGTTTGTCAGTGAGTTTTCAGTCGTCGGCACACTGCTGCTCCTTGGGCCGCCAAGTTGCGCTGGCGTAAAAGACCGCGGTTGTTGCTTCAGCAGATCTGGCGGCAGGGGCGGCGCGTTCACCAATTTCCGCCAACGCTCGAGCGCGATGGCACTCTTGACAGACCCAGGCATGGCGGCAAAGCTGAGCGGGACCGGTGCCTTGCTCCGCTCCTGGATCTCAAGCTGTTGTGCCGCGTCTGGATCGGCCTTGAGCCTCGCGATTTCTGACTCGCGATGCCTCTTGGCCTTGAGATAGATCTTCTTCAGCGGCAGCCACATCGACTGATGCCCAGCGATGCGTCCCATATCGTCCGGCGATGGATTGGCGAAGACGGAATTGAGAGCTGTCCAGGCGCGCTCTACCCCGGCGGCCCAAGGGCGGCGGGCAATTTCCATGAGGACGTAGGCAACTGCGTGCCACTGCGTATACGTTTGGAAGAGCCACTTCCACTGTCTTGACCTCGGGTCCGAGTTGAGCTGGTGGTTGTACTCGAAGATCTCCGTAGCGGCGGTGAAGATGCGTTCTCGTATCTCGTCCGAGAGCACCTGGCCGTCAGCACCGGGTAAGAGCACTGGTTGGTAGATGACGAGCGTCATCTTGGCCACGATGACGCGCGCAATGTTGGCGGCTGTCCAGAGCTGGGCGTTGCACGACGTGGAGGCGTCCTTGAAGTACCTCGCTTCCACGTTCTCGTAGATGGACCTCACCATGCTTTCGCGCTGCTCCAAGGAGACGGCAATGTCTCGGGGACATTGCACAGGCGAAGAGGAGGAAACAACATACAGGCGACGGGCGGCCGCGCAGACTTCGTATCGTATGAGGGAGAAGGTCATATCCGTGACGCCCTGTCGAGGCTGTGGCAGCTCTGTTGTCTCGTCTGTGAGGTCGGTGTCGTTGATGTTGAGCGGGAGTTCGGTGTCGAAAGTCTTGTCCGCAATGGTAAGCTCAGTGCCTTGGTCCTCTGCTGATCGCAGATCCAGAATGCAGAGTGCCCAGAAGAGCCTTCGTCGCATTTCAATCTCCAGAGGTGTCAGTCCCGGAAGATACGTC
Source organism: Cryphonectria naterciae (assembly GCA_014850475.1). Classification (NCBI taxonomy): domain Eukaryota; kingdom Fungi; phylum Ascomycota; class Sordariomycetes; order Diaporthales; family Cryphonectriaceae; genus Cryphonectria; species Cryphonectria naterciae. Next base: position 92,325 of record JACWST010000087.1, read on the forward strand.
CCGTCCCGATGAAGGCCCATAGACTGTCCGATCCGGATAGCAAGACCTGTCAGGGTCCAGCAGAACCTGGTATCATCGTGGCGCCTGACGAGGACGAGAAACACTATGAGGGCCTGAAGGACCACTAGTTCTGAGGTGGTGATGAATTGGGCCTTGGCCAGGGCCTGTTCCAGGGCGAATCTGTATTTGCTGATGAGCTCATCACGCTCGACGCCGAAATTCGTTTGCACCTACAGCTTGTCAGTCAGGTCACACAACAGGGCCTACTCCCCTTGTGGGTATGTATACGTACATCAGCCGCGTCTATCGAGGTGATAGCAGCAAAGTAGATCGCAAACATGAGACACTCGTTGGCCGGGCCCAGTTTATCGAGACTCTTCCTCGTCTCCTTGACCAGCTTGTCAACGGTTGGGATGTGTATCACCTTGACGATGGGGTCCACGTTCTCCTGGTACAGTTGCCACATGTAGGGTATCTGCGATGGGAGAGGATGGAGGGCCCTCAGGTCGACGTCGGCTGATCTGTATCCGAAGACGAACGCGTGGTGATCACCGCCGCTGCGGGTTGTCGCTGCAGCTACAAGGCTCTCATCGTCAGAAACATCGGTTTCTCCGTCCGTCAGCCGCTGCGTCTCGTTCCGTATCTCGTCAAGCTTTTTCGTCCTTGGTTAGCTCTCGCTTGTCGAAAGCCCAGCAGAAGGATGCGCTCAGCGGGCGCAGATGTCTCTTGTGTCTGTACTTACCTCGTCTGTAATCTTGGACCAGAACACGCTGCTGACGTATCTGGTCTTGCCATGATCGTTAATGACCAGCCGGCCAAATTTCTTGTTCATGCTATCCTGCCGCTGAGGCACGTTGGTCGAAGAAGCGGGGTTGAAGTTGAATGGCGACGGCCTGCCATCACTCTGCCCCATTGGTGAGCCTTGGCTGTGCGAGCTGCCAGCGGCAATACTGTCGGCCCTCTCGACCCGGTGTCCCGAACTGGGGGTGTATGATTCCCCTCCGTTGTTGGCCGCAGCATCGGGGGAGTTTCCTGTGCTCGAGTTGTTTTTTGCCGTCTCAACTTCGATCTGGCCGCTTAGTTCCTCGACGATGCCCTCCAGCTTCCGCAATCGCTTCATCAGCTCAAGCTCGCGCTCGCTGGAAGGCTGCTTGGGTGGCGCATTTGGGTCTTTAGGACGGGCCCGGCGAGGCGCGCGACCGGGCGCCGGGAAGATACACGGGATCTGGGCTCTTCGACAGTTCGAGCACGGCATGTGCTTGTCGCACCTAACCTTCCTCCTCCGGCAGGTCACGCAGCTTCGAGGATTCAGGCGCTCGGAGGGGGTGTCTGTCGGCGTATACACGGACGCACCAGGGTAGGCGGGATGGGTATGTGGTCGCGGTGAGTGCCCATTGTGACTAGTTGTGGTGGCATGGCTGTGCGAGGAGTCATTTGGGATGTTGTCGGGGAGAGACTCGACCGGACTCCCCGGGTTTGGCGAATTCGATAGAGAGGTTGGTTGACCCGAGCCGTCCATGTCCAATGTTTGACACGCGGTTTGACAAAAGGACGGACACGGTCCGGTTGGTGGGAATAAGCTGCTATGCGCTGGGCCAAGAAGGGGTGTTTCTTGGGAACGTCCTCTGTCTGGGTTCCGGCTCTGCACTCCCGGATCAGGGCTACAGCCAGGCCAAAATTCGTGGCACGCAGAGGTTCAAAAGCGAAATCTTGGAAAATCGACGCCGTGTCCTAATCTCTGTGGTACTTGCTCGCCCACGAGTCCGTCGACCCCTCGCTCTGCTTGCCGTGCGCACCCGGGTTGCAACCTTGATTTCGTCGAAAGAGCCGGGTGTTGTTGGAAGGGCGCGAAAGTCTATCGGATTTATGAGACCCAGACTAATGACCAGCGAGCTCCTTGGGACCGGAAAAAAGAAATGGTCGCTCTGGCAGTGATGTGCTGTATGGGTGGGGGGGTCATCTCATCCGTGGGAGTGAAGGTGTGTGACGTGTGGGTGAAGAGGAGAATGGAAGTGCCAAAAAAGCCCCCCCTGGGAGAGTTTGAAGATGCAATTCTCTCGCCTTGGGGCCGTCTTACTCGGTGCAGTAAACCGCAGCGCAGAACTGCAAGCGGCCCACTTTCATCCACCCACCATGCGGGAGGCGAACCGACGCAATGCCGGGACCGGGACCGGGACCGGCCATAAGGCACCACTGCACCATGCTTCTTATGGCGCTGATGACCTAATCTGACAGACAATGCCCATGGGTTGCTGGCGCGTGCTGTCGATGCGGGCAGCAGGGCGGGGCCTGCAGCAAGCCATAAGCAGGCCTTTTGGGTGGCGATCCTTTGGGCGTCTTGGAGCGTCAACGGCGCCGGGACCGGACCCACTTCAGAGCACTCTTTTCCTTCTCATGCGCTTTAGGATTAGTGGTGGTCTGGTCATCGGCAAGTGACTGGCACATCGTTTTCCACCTGTCTAGCCACAGCTTCCGATAAGGCAGGAAAAGGATGCAAGGCCAGCCTGCACAGGTGCTTGCGATGCAGGCCCGGAGCTGTAGGATTTGAGCGACCGTCCTGGCGAGTGGCTACCCCCGGCAGCGAGGCGGCGAGGGCAGCTTCAAAAAAGCTCAACCGCGTCATGCTTTTATACCTGGGTGATGTAGCATTCGGCAGATGCTGGCTGAGATCTAGGCGGGTCGCCTTTCCGCTCTTCCGCACGCGAAAGGATTCAAGAGCGGTGCCGTGCACTCTATGGATTTCTCTCTTGCGTTGGCTCGTCTGAATAAGAGGAGCACGCCTGGGCGTCATCGTCTGTGGTGACTTTTACGACTGGTGAATACCTGTCCATCGCTGCAAGACCACGTCCCTACACAGCCCGACGAGCAAGATCGAAAGGGTCACCATCCAGGGGCAACTGGGCGGGGCTAGCCTCAGTATCCGCCAGGGGATGAGCTGCTTGCCAGCTAGCCGCAACTACCGCAACTTCCGCAGGGCCGAACAATCAGGGTTGCACATGGTTAAAAAATTCGGAAGTCTGCGATATTCCCTGGTCGGAACCTGCAGAGAATGGTCAAGTCGCCCTGCGTCCATCAAGCGAGATTTCATGCGAGATATCATGCGCATTTTGTGTGCGTGTGTTGGTGTCCTTGCTCACGGGCGACTGCCGTCGACAGGAGCCTCATGCGATGCCTCTACCATAGATGATAATATGGGTGGCACGGCGAGAAGTTGCGCAGAGATCCGGACAGACCGACGCTATCGATGAGCCTCACGCCATGATGAGCCTTGCTCCGCAATCGATGCCGCACTGAATCATATAGACGGCGCCTTGTTATGTGTGCCAGTTACTGCGACGCGGTCTGTTGTGGCTTGCCTTGGCCCGTGGGCAACCCCGGACGTACCTATGACACATGGCACGGTTGCCTGTCTTTCGTAGGCGCGACTTCAACGATCTTTGAACAGAGACTTAGGCCCTGGATGCGCTGGTTTGTTTCGTCTTCGCGGCTGTCTCGAGTCTGGTGAGAATGGGGGGGGGGGGGGGGGAGGGGGAGGGGGAGTACTTCCGGCATGATTGTGCTTCAGCATGGAGACCATTCTTACAACGTTCTGTGCCTGTCCTCGGGGGCTTTCTCGTGCACCTCATGATTTGTATTTCCCGCTCACCAGTTCCTAGGCTTCGTTGCCTGTCTGGTACTTTGCATAGTTGGATCTTGGGCAACTCGCAACGCTCTGTGGAGTTGAGTCTCGATCTGCTAGTAGTTTTGGGACAACAAAAGAAATCATAGATATGGGCACAGAGACGGGATGAACGACGGATTGAGCGCTTTTGTAGCAGACATGATGTGTTGGAATCTGCAAGGTGAAGGTGACGATTCCTGGCGGCAGCTCCTGCACAAGTGAGAGCGTAGATGGGAGGGAGTACCAAAGTAGGCAAGTACTACTGAGGCCATCGTGCCTGCACATAACAACTTATTTGACATTGCTGACATAAGCTATGTACCTGAGTACACTAATGACATAATCTGGTCGAGAATAATTACTTACCGAGGCTAGACTTTTGAAGAAGGCCCACATGGAGGTTCTACAGTACCTAAAAACTCGTACCACGGCAGCAGAGAATCTCAAGATAACCTCGCCCCCATCTGTCGAGTCCGATCGTGCTCAGATCTAGAGCAGCGCCGTGATCGCCCAGATGCTCCGAGATCGAGAACCTGGCAGTATCCCACCCGCGATATCTCAAACAAGACGCACCCGCTGTCGTCCAACCCTGGGCGGTACTCGCTTTCGCTTGGCCCTGTCAACAGCTTCTGCAGCCTCCTTGATTGGCTGTGTTCCCGGTCCTCGCACTTCTCAAAAGTCCGATCCCTGCCCATCGATATCCACATGGACATCTCCGATGCAGAGGCACCGCTGAAATGCCACAATGCCTCTTCTTTTTGGCGCAATAGTTTGGACCCACGAGGATGGCTTCGAGAAGGCTTTTTCTAATGAGAAGGAAAAGAAAGAAGCCGTGACGCCCACGATGCTGTGCCGACATGATATGTATGCTTCCGTCTGCCCCTTGGCTGATAGGTTCAAGAGGCACGACAAGGCAGACGTGTAATCGACGACTCTAGGAGACAATCCTTTTCCAGTATCGACATCTCGTGACAATCTATTCTCAACCATGGCGCCAGACAAGCCGAGGCCACCTTGCGTGCATCAACGACAAGCCATTCAGAATGGCGACTTGGTGAGGAGTCCAGGAGAGAACTTGGATCCATGCGAACAATGCAAGGCGGAGGGCCATCGAGCGCTCATCTACAGGCTGAAGCTGATCGCGGGCTTGTTGATGCCGTTTGCACTTCAGGCTCTCGACGTTACCATGTGAGCTTTCCCTGCGTGGGCTTTGCGAAAGAACATTGTCCGTGGAAAGGGAAAAAAAGAGAAGAAAAAAAAACAATGATACTAACACATGCTTCAGCGTAGCGAGCGCCCTGCCTTTCATCGCCATCGATTTTAGTAAGAAGGCACCCCCCCTTCTTGCCGAAACATAGGAGGAATGCTTTTCCACTGACTTTTTTCCCATCTAGACGAGGTTGCTGAACTCAACTGGATCGTCTCGGCCTTCAACCTGACCAGCGCGGCCTTCATCCCCTTCTGTACGATCGACCTTGCCCCCCCCCCTCCAACGACGTGTATACCATGTTTGACCTGGAGCACTAACAAGAGACATGTTTAGGGGGTCAGATGGCCGATATCTTTGGCCGACACACCTCTCTCCAGGCTGTTCTCGTTCTCATGACCCTCGGCAGTGCCCTCTGTACCGGAGCACCTACGACGTCCTTCCCCGTCCTCCTCCTCGGCCGTGGCTTTCAGGGCGTGGCCTGCGCTGGCATCAGCGTCCTGGTGCGCGTCATCATCTCCGACAAGGTGAGCCTGCAGGAGAACGCCAAGAATTGGTCCTTCTTTGCGCTCACGGGCGGGTGCTCCTACGCCATCGGACCGGTCGTCGGCGGGTACCTGACCAGTGCGAGCTGGAGGTGGTGCTTTGGGATCAACCTGCCCATCTGTATCTTGGGCATTCTGATCGTGTTCTTTGTGCTGCGCAAGGAGCTGGTGGGCTCGCAGCCCTTGGCCGGTGTCGACGATGAGGTTGTGTCGACCCAGAGGGCCAAAACCGCTGCACCGACGGTGATGCGTCGGCTCATGACGATTGATGTCGGCGGCCAATTGCTCTTCTTGTTCGGGTTCGGCTTGATCATCCTGGCATTCACGTGGGCGGGCGACACATATGCATGGAAATCGTACGAGGTCCTGGTCCCCTTGGTCCTCGGTGGTCTCCTCGCCGTGACCTGGCTAGGATATGAATACCTGATGGCACCGGATCGGGCCCTCGGGAAGAGGTTCTCCTCGCAGAGCCCAATGATCCCATGGCGCTTTATCAAGAACCGCAATGTGGGCCTGTTGTTCTACATCAACTTCTCGACAGGCATGGCTATCTACAGCGTAAGCTCATCGTCTCCACCCAGGATGCTCGATATACCAGGATTGCTGCTGACTCTGGTCACCATAACAGGTGCTCTACTATGTCGACCTCTACTTCACCCTTATCCTCGGCTATTCGTCCTCCAAGGCCGGCGTGCAGCTTCTCTACTATACCCCTGGCATAGGGGTAGGCGTCTACCTCGCCATGCTCTTCTGCAACGTGTGGCCACGCGGCACCTTCCTGCCCCTGTTCCTAGGGTCGACCATCGAGGCCGTAGGCATCGGCCTTCTCGCGTGGGCCATGTCGACAGGCCACGTCGCCAACATCTACGGCATGGTCGCCTTCAGCGGCGTCGGCACGGGGCTGCGGTTCATGCCGGGCACCCTCCATGCCGTCGGCTTCTTCCCAGAGTCCATCGCGAGCATCGTGTCGCTGATGGGGATCGCCATGCCGTTTGGGGGCGCCCTGGCGCTGACGATCATGACAACGGTGTACAACAACCTGGCCGCCACGGATCCCAAGATGGCCATGGTCTGGGCGTTTGTGGCCATCTGTCCGTTCATGGGTGTCTGTATTGTGTGCGCGGCCTGTCTGGGGAATGTGGGCATTGTCAAGCCCAAGGCGGGCGAGGAGGGCGGGGAGGCGCCAGAACACCATGTTACCGAGGGTAGCTACCTGCTTGCGCTGCTGCGGCGGAGAAAGGCGAGCAGTATGAGTGGTAGTGATGCTGCTGCTGCGAACAGTCAAGAGAATGACCAGGCGGGTTTGGCCCTTGACGAAGAGAAGAGGTCGGATGAGATTCCCATCTCAGCCAGCTAAAGACCCAGAGGCTGTTCCTTATTCAATAGTCTCTTGGTATCTAACAAAAGTGTTGGGACAACGTTGAGTCACAGTCAATAACGAGACAGAAAATATGTGAATATATCTATCTATATCTTCTTTCTTGTAGTAATAGTAATACTAAATACATAAAAACTTGTATTGACCCTTACTGCCACGAGAAGAATGCTTTGACAGGGGTCCTTTACACCCCTCGACACTGGACCTCGGCTGACCACGACGGCCCACGTTCCTACCCATTACACATTCACCTACTCTTCTCACACTCGCTCACTCAGCCAGTCCACAAGCACATCCCTCTTCTAATGACTTCTCCACTCTCCTTCCTTCGTGGTGGTCATCATGTGGCCATTTGTCCCCTTCGAAATCCAGCAGCGGCTCAAGCACCGCCTCTGCTGTCCGTAATTCGCCTGTCGACTCGGTATGAGATCACATCGTGTACATCGCCCTCGATATCATTCCCAACCCGCAGACTACACTCCTCTACCCTGAGATCTACACCCACAAGACCAGCACCAAGCATGGCCCCCCAACAATCCCCAGCCCAGACCAGACACTCTTCCTCTTCCCCTCTAACCACCAACAACAAGAACAAACCCACCCCATCCCCACCACGCCCAAGCGCAAGCGTCCTCCTCCTCTCCCCTACCAACGAGATCCTCCTCCTCCACCGCGTCCAGACCTCTTCCGCCTTCCCCTCCGCCCACGTCTTCCCAGGCGGCAACCTCTCCCCCTTCCACGAGCCCGCCCTGTCGCCCATCACACCAGACTCTCCCCTCTACCACGTCGACGGGCCCGCCTACCGCCTCGCCGCCATCCGCGAGACCTTTGAGGAGTCCGGCCTCCTCCTCGCCCGCCGGCCCGGCTCCGACGCCCTCGTCAGCCTCGGCCCTGATGATGACAATGACGCCGCCGCCGCAGCATCAGTAGCCACCCGGGCCCGCAAGGCCGTGCACGCTGACGAGCTTCACTTTGGCCGCTGGGTAGAGGCCGAGCTGGGCGCCGTGCCGTGCGTGGATGACCTCGTCCCCTTCACGCGGTGGATCACCCCGCCGAATGTGCCGAGGCGCTTCACCACGCAGATGTACCTGTTCCCTATGCCGTTCTCTTCTTCTTCTTCCTCGTCCTCTGCGCCGGCGGCAGACAGCAGCAGCAGCAGCAGCACCACCACGACGGGGGATGTGATTGCGGATGTGGTGATGACGACGCCCACCAGCGACGGCGGGATCGAGCACACGGCTGCTACGTTTGCGCCCGCGGCGGAGTGGCTGGCACAGCAGGAGCGGGGCCAGATTGTGTTGTTCCCGCCCCAGCTGTTCCTGCTGACCATGGTGGCACGGGTGTTTGAGAGCGTGGGTGATGTGCATGGGGATCCGCGGGCGACATATGAGGCGCAGAGGAGGGCGCTGCTCGACTTCATCACGAGGGTGCCGCCATCATCGCGGGAGGAGGAGGAGGGGGGCAAGAAAGCTCACCCCACGGCCTTGATCCCCTGGACGGAGAAGGTTATGAGCCCGACTGTGTTGTTCGTGCGGACGGGGGACAAGAGGATCGTGTTGGGGCTGGACAAGCCTGGCCTGGAGCTTAAGGGGAGCGGACGGGGTGGGGACTTTGAGAGGGTGGTGTTGGTGAACTTTGGCAAGGAGGGGCCGAGAAATGTGGAGGTTCGAGATAGGGAGGAAGTACTGAAGGAGGAGAGGGAGGTCAAGGAGAAAGAGGCAAGGAAACAGAGTGCGAACTCAAATTTATAGATGTACAACAGAACGGCACTGTTGTATATATTATATATATATGTATATATTCATAGACACATACATAGACGGGACGCATGAGACTGAGGGTGGCGACCACATTCAATGCATTCATTGGATTCGAGTCTATACTCTCTCTCCCCGTTATTCACTCCAGCGCCTGAAATCAAAATATCCTGTAATATGCTCCGCGCTTGAACCATGTACCTGGTAGTAATATGAATCCGCACGTTCCCCTCCCCCCCCCCCCCCCACAAACCAACAAATCCCCCCCCCCCCCCCCCCCCCCCGACCCCCCCTACCCCTCCCCCACACTCCCCCCCCAACCT
>JACWST010000087.1:101205-135839 GCA_014850475.1 Cryphonectria naterciae
CACCCGCGCCCGTAACACAAATCTTCTTTAATAAGATCCGCCCATGAACCTTGTACCCGTTGGTATACTGCATCCGGAAGGTCCCCCCCCCCCCCCCCCCCCCCAAAAAAAAACAACCCATGCAAGCAAGCAATTCTATGCTTCTAAAATCGCTTTCTTTCCTTACCGTGAACGTTGACTTTCCAGAGACAGCATATGCTTCGTGACTCACACCATTTCTTCACTGCATTCGGTGATACCTCACCGTCATGTCCAACCCTCGTCAGCTGACCAGAGTTCAGCCACGCCGTCAGCTCCTCGAGGATGATCGGGTCGTACATCAGCATCTTCTCGTGCCAGGACGGCTCTGATGGGTCCGTCGTGCGAGGCGCCGATGTGACTGCCCTCGTGATGAGGTTGTAAAGTGCAGATTGCTGATCCGATGGGCTGAGGTTGAGTGAGATCTCCGTGTCGTCACTAATAGTGACATGGTTGCCAGCAGGCGACAGTTGCCGTTCAGGAGACGACAGACCGGTTTCGCCTTCACTGTCGAGATCAGAGTCCTGAACCTCTTGAACTGGCCGATTTGTCGCCTTTTTGCGTTTTGGTGTCGACGTTCCCCGTCTGGGCTTTGGAGGCGGCGGCATAGACGCAGCTGCTTTCTCTGCTGCTACTTCTGTTGCAGCGGCATCTTTCTTTCGAGGTCGGCCGCGCTTCTTGGGTGTTGCAGGCTCATCGCCTTGCCTTGCGTCCTTCTGCATTTCAGTGGCCCCTCCCGCTTCGGCACCGTCAATACCTGTCGTGGTAGCTTTCTTGGGCCTGCCGCGCGGTTTTTTTGCTGGCGGAGCAGATGCGGCCGAATCTTCTTTAGACAATGCTGGCTGCTTGCGCTTCGGGCTGTTCAGGACAGAGCTTGTCGAGAAAGGCGCCGTATGACCCAGAGGCTGGTTCTTACTTCTCCAACACTGATCTAGCAGGGAGATCATCGCATTTCTGGTCTTGACAGCCTTGAAACCAAATTTGGAGACCTCTTTGGCCAGCTTCGCATCAGTGAACAGTTCAAATTTGGGGCGCGGCTTTTGTGGACTGGACCCTGCCCTGCTTGACGGTTTTGGTGCCCTCTCTTCCTGCGTCTGCTGTTGATTGCTCGGAGGAGGCATCTCGTCTTCTAGCAGGTCTGTAAGCAGAGTGAAAGACCCTGCTGAGGTGGGTGGGGATGTCATCACAGTGGCAGTATTAATAGTAATCTTGCGCTGTGTCGTGGAAAATGTTGATGTTGGCACAGATGATCGTGACTGGGCACCTTCACCTGCGATGACGCGCCCAGTGCCGAATTCAAGAGCGGATGCTCCCGATGTCTCCCTAGATTCCGCCGAAACCGGTTCCGGCGTCAATTGTTTCCACGGGTTTAAAATCGCGTCGTCTTCCGGAAATCCGGACGAGTCGACCAAGTCGATGACCTCGACATTCACCATCTCACCCGCCTGATCTCTTGCACTCACCGACCAGAGGCTTCTACCTGGTCTCTCAGTTTTCGAGGCCTCTCCAGAGCTGCCAAAAGGATCATCCTCATTGGTCAGAGTGGAGGCTTTTAGGGCCTCGTGCAAATCTTTGAGCAGCGTCGGCGATTTTTCGCGAGCCAACTGACTGGATGTTCCAAAGACAAAATCTTGTGCAGCTGACCGTTTCATCGCAGCCCGCGGTGATAGCAACACTGCTTTCTTCGGCTGAGCCTTCTTTTTACTCTTGGTCACCTTTGCAGCTTTGCCCTTGCCTCCCGTGGCCTTGGTAGTATCCTGATTCGGGCCATCAACCCGGAAGTATTCGAGCAGAGAGTCTTCTTTGTGCTGGTCGTCCGCGGACTCCGCATTCTTGACCAGATATGGAGCCGTAGCCAATTCCGTGATTGTGCGGGGCTTCTTCTTTGGCGCCTTCTCTTTCACAGGCGAAGGCTTGCGAACTGCCTCAGCCGGCCCGGATAGGTGATTAATAGAGATCAAGTCAATGACCTTGCTTTTCCCAAGCACAGCGGCGGACTGCTGTTGAGGTGCAGGCGGCTGCTCATGCTCCGTTTTGTGGCCAAAAGTGGCATGCAGCTTTTTGAACACATCCGGTGCCACGGTGTTTATGCCTTGGTCTTCTTCCGGCGCAGGGCCGTCAAATAAAGTCCAAGTGTGGCCAGTTTCGGCTGCTGCAAGAGTAGAATCTTGCCGCGGAGGTGTCCAGTCTAGTCTCCTCTGTACTGCAGGCTCCAGGTTGATAGGCTCGGGGGTGGAGACTCGTAATGGTTTTCCCTTGCGTTTAGAATTCTTTCCTGCGCCAGTCTCATCGACGAAATTTCTGCTGGCAGTCTCAGTTTCTTTCGTTTGTGTCTTGGCCTTCTGGGTATTTGCTGGTGGCTCTACTGCCTCGAATGCCTCCTCCTTCTCTGCCGTAGGGCTGAATTCTTCTGCAACCTTGTATTTCCTCCATGGCTTTGCTTTCAAAGGCGTGCCCTGTATTTCATTGTCCTCGGCCTCATCATTATTTCGACCTTCTGCGTCGACTGCGTTGGAGTCCTCGGGCTGGGCATCATCCGGGGTGACACTATCTGAAGATAAAACGATGACCTCCTTTGCGACTCGTTTCGGCGCCGTAGATGGTTTTGAAGTCTTTGCAGCCGATTTCTGTGGGCGTTTGGCGTGCGCCTTCTTAGCAGGGAATGGCTCCGGCTCGTCAATTGGATCGAAGGAGTCGTCGCCAGCTGCTGCCTGAGCAGCAAGGAGGAGGTCAGAGGCACGTGTAAAAGTGGTCTTCGCATGGGCAGGTATCGGCGCCGCAGCACTTCCCGACTTTAACTTGTGGGTTCTCGGCTTCTTAGCGATCAACTCTTGTATGTCTGGGAGTGGCGACGAGGACAGCATCAGGAGGCGGTCGTGCAGCGTAGGACGCGCCGGCGAGGAGCACAACGGGCCGCTGTCTGCCATTTTGAACGGTACGGCGGGACTGAATGGCAGACAGCGAACGCGCCATGCGCGTCGTAAGGAATTGGACAACAGCAGTGTGAATGGCGTTGGCTCAAACTGGGCGGGGGGGACGAAGGCATGTGAACAAACACACAGCACGGCGACGACCTGCCTCGCGAGGATCCACACCTACACTGCAGGCTTGGCGGCAAATCAACGCGAGTTCAGCTGACTTGCAAAGATCTTGTCCTAAGAGACAGGGAGAGCCACAGCGACTAGCTGACTCAGCAGGAGGGCCCCACCAATCCGGTCGGCGGAAAGGTGGACGCTCGGGCCACCTCACACAAAACTCGAAGTCCCACTGTCAAATTCTAACCAAACACCATCACCACCACTGACGATCGACCCCCCCTGGATACTGACGACTGGACGATTTCTTGCACCTCGCAAAAGCTCATCCAACAAAACCGACCTCAGTCAGATCCCTCAACCAACCCGTCAAAATGGAGAACGACCGTGGCGAGATCGTGGACCTGTAAGCGAACCCCTGCCAGAGTTTTGGCATTTGAAAAAGTGAAGAGAGGAGGAATGCTGCAGACACAGGCGCATGCATGGGACTGCACCAATGCTGACTCTCACCCTTTTCTTCTTCGAAATAGCTACGTCCCCCGCAAGTGCTCTGCCACCAACCGCATCATCAAGGCCAAGGACCACGCTTCCGTCCAGATCTCCGTCGCCAAGGTGGACGAGTCCGGCCGTGCCGTCCCCGGCGAGAACCACGTCTACGCCCTCTGCGGCTTCGTCCGCGCCATGGGCGAGTCCGATGATGCCTTCAACCGCCTGGCCCAGCGTGACGGTCTCGTCAAGAACGTCTGGTCTGCGCAGCGATAAATGGAGAAAAAACTAGGCGGCGGCGCGCAGAGAAGCTTGGGATCGTGAAACAAGGTACGGTCAGGTCGCGCCCGGACGACGAACGCTGCGCCGCTAGATGGCGGCGTGGGACAACACGAGGCGGGTGTGCTGACCTTTGATTCCACTTTGCAGGGCTACAGTTGTTTGTTTGGCATCTCTCGGGTTGGGTGGACATCGGAACATCGGACACCAATGGTGATGTTTCATGGAGTTTAGACGGCACGGAAATGCATCTTGCCGGTATTGAGACCTTTCAAAAATGACATCCCTTTTTTTCTCGACCGACCAATCGACACGAAACGAGCTTGAACCAGCATGTGACCAAACGTCTCCCTTCCTTCGCCGAAGAAGCAATTGATCTGGTCCCTATCGGTCAATTTGACTCGATCTGTCTATCCTCTATTTCGCGCGCCGCTCGATGTGCTGCCCACTACGCCGTGGCCTTCCTCAGTGATATTACCCTCGGCTGGTAAAGTCTGCTCGGATGCGCCCCCGGGAGCACTCCATATCCGGGGATTCTAAGACTGCCTCGACAGTCTTCGTGCCGTAGATTGAAATCAGGCCTTGAAAAAGCCGCGATGTTCAAGTCGTTCGTCGTGGTACAGATACGGGTCTGACATTCAGAATCTCTTCAGGTCCTGCTGTCGTGGCTGTATTCTCCCAAAAGACAATCCCCCTCTACATTTGTGAATTATCATGCGTCTGCAATAGCACCCGTGCCAAGTGTCTTTGTCGAAGGTGAGCTACATCGATTCAAGACGAGATCTCTCCCTTGTAAAAAGGACAATATTTCATGGAGACATCTATCTACCAGAGTGTACAGTAAGGTAAGGTACGGGGTATATTTGGATCTCCAGCAACATCCGATTCAGCATTCAGCATTACAACCGGCTCGGCATCCTCGCGCCTCCATCCAACCTGATCACAGTCCCGTTCAGCATGACATTCTCTACACAACTCCTGACCAGTGCCGCAAATTCCTCCCCCGTGCCGCCTCGCTTAGGAAACTCCATGCTCTTCTCGAGGCTCGTCCTGACCTTGTCGCTCATCATGGCCGTCATGGGCGTCTCGAACGTCCCGGGCGCGATGGTGACCACACGGATCCCGAACCGCGACAGGTCCCGCGTCAGGGGCAGGGTCATACTCGCGACAGCACCCTTGGAGGCGGCGTAGGCCGTCTGGCCCATCTGGCCGTCGAACGCAGCGGCGGAGGCGACCATGACGACGACGCCGCGCTCGGGGTCACCGAGGGCCGTGGGCGAGGCCGGACCCTGCGCAAGGAGGGGGAGGAACTGCCGGAGCACGTCGAGGGTGCCGCGCAGGTTGATGTTGAGGACGAAGTCGATGGACTGCAGCGAGAGCGGCCTCTGCTTGCCGTCGAGGATCAGGCCTGGGTTGCCAACGCCGGCGGCCGGTATAATGCCGCCCAGCGGGGCGCCCGTCTTGCTCACCCACTGCGCCGTCCCCTCCACAGCTGCTGTTATGCTCTCTGTGTCTGTCACGTCGACGGGGAAGAACTTGGCCCGCGACTCCCCGCCCAGCTGCTTCACGAGCTCGGCGCCGGCGTCCTCGTTTAGGTCAAGGATGGAGATGTTCCCGCCGTGCTGGGCGAGCTCGAGAGCTGTTGCCCGGCCGAGGCCGGATGCCCTAAGAGAAGACAGAGACGCAGTCAGTACAGGAGGACAATGTTAATCCTGGATAGGTTTGTTTTTGGCATGTGATTGTGATGTTTTCCCTGTATTGAAGAGGAACCAAGAGGTGGAGGAAGACTTACCCGCCTGATATCACAAAGGTGCGGCCCGAAATCTTCATCGTGAACGACAGTGTCTCCTCTCCTGCTTGTGTGTGAGAGCACGGTGGATGCTCTGCCAGCTCATCTTTCCATCTTTCTCAAAAACAAGTCGCGGTTAACGAACGAGGGACGTGTGAGCCAGCCCACAAGACACGCCCCAGCCGAGGTCCATCGCGGCAATTCTCTCTCTCTTTCTCTCTGGCCGTTCCACTAAGCAGGCGACGGACCGCCTGAACCGCGGGTGAAGACACCCCTGTAAATAGCGTGTGTGGTACCAAATTTGGGTGATAAGCACCTGGCGGTGGGACTTGAAACGGGTCGGGCTGCTTCTGAAGGCCGTGGCTTGAGCACAACGATTGGGCGGCAAGGGGGCAGGGAGAACGGTCTTAGGGGCGTGGGTGGGGGGGGGGGGGCCTCCAATAGTGGACCTTGTGACGCCCATTGCATCTTTGATCATTGTCGCCAATGCATGCCGCAACTTAAGTCCCTGATTGATAACGCAACACTGCATGCATGCGTGCATACATTTTCGTCGTGTGACTTCTTTTTCTGTTGTGTATGAGATAGCGAAACAAAACAAGTAGTAAAGCTAAGATCACAGCCCTCCTCCTCCTTCTTCTACCTCTCACGATCGGTCCATCCGTCCCTCCCTTTGCCTCCCACCAAAAGACGTGCATCGACAGAACCAGCGAACGTTGTCGAACGAGAAAGAAAGAAAAAAAGAAGACATCACGAACGACACACACCATGATGACGAGACCGCGGCGCTCCTCCGCCGCGAGCGAGGAGAGCAATATCGCGGCTCGAGACCAGGTACGGCCCAAGTTCCATACCGTCGCCTGTGGCACACGTCGTGCTAGGGATCTCTGCTGACGATGATGGGGTTGGCACACACGCGTACAGGAACTGGGTAGCATGTACGACTACCTGGCCAAGATCATATTACTCGGACCCAGCGGAACAGGCAAGTCCTGCCTGCTGCATCGCTTCGTGAAGAACGAATGGAGGGTTCTTTCGTCGCAGACCATCGGCGTCGAGTTCGCGACCAAGATCATCAAGGTCGGCACCGGCGCAAGGCGGAAGAGGATAAAGCTACAGGTCAGTTCGAAATCAGCGTCTTCTCTTTGTTGTTGTTGTCGTTGTTCTTGTTGTTGTTGTTGTTGTTGTTGTTGTTGTTGTTGTTGTTGTTGTTGTTGTTGTTGTTGTTCTTCTTCTTCCTTACTTCATCTCCTCCGACGAATCCCCTGCTCTAAATAGCTGACGGCTGGTCACGACGAACAGCTCTGGGACACAGCCGGCACTGAACGCTTCCGATCCGTCTCGCGCTCCTACTACCGCGGGGCGGCGGGCGCCATCCTCATCTACGACATCACCTCGCACTCCTCCTTCAACAACCTGCAACCCTTCCTCAACGACGCGCGCGCGCTCGCCTCCCCGAACCTCACGCTGGTGCTCGCCGGGAACAAGCTCGACCTCGCAGACTCGAACCACCTCGTGGACACAAGCATGCCCCCGCCGACGCCCTCAAGCTTTGGGTCCACGAGCACCATCACGCTCGCCGGAGGAGATGGAGGCCAGGCGGGTGGGTATTCGATGGGCAGCGTGAGCAGCACGACGAGCAGAAGTACCGTTACGGCGAATTATGGGGGCGGCGGCGGCGGCGGGGGAACACACCAGCAGCGGGCGACGATCGCGCCAGACGGGAGGGAGGTCACGGCAGGGGAGGCAAGCAGGTGGGCGTCGAGCGTCAACGTGCCGGTCACGATGGAGGTCAGTGCGTTCAGCGGAGACGGGGTGGACGAGGTGTTTGCGCGGCTGGCGAGGATGATCCTCACCAAGATCGAGCTGGGCGAGATCGACCCGGACGACCCGATGAGCGGGATCCAGTACGGCGACGCGGGCGGGCTGTGGCACAGCAATGCCAGCGACGGGGCGAGCATCAAGAGCGCCCTCACCACGGACGAGATCGGGGCCAGCAGGAGGACCGGCCGGGCGAGGGGCAAGAGTCGGGGCCAGTGGGGTGTCGGGGTCGGGATGAGGGAGTGGGAGGACGTGTTCACGCTGAGCGCGAGGAGGAACAGGAGAGGCTGTTGCTGAAGGGCTGTTCTTTGTTGGGCATCCCGAGGAGCCGCCACGCCCAACCCACCCTGGTCGGCCTGCACGAGAGCTGGTCTCGCTGGCCGTTCTGAAGGGATCTCTCACAATCGTGGCTTCTTCTCTTCTGCCTGCTGTTTCAGCCTACAGCGATACAATTGGGCTTGAGGGCGTTCGGGATAGCTTTTTTCGCTTCTTTTCCTTCTGATTTTTTTTTCTTTTTTTTTTCTGGAGACTGCGACACAAGAGGAACCTCAAACTGGATTGGTAAAAGCGGGGCGTCTACAGAACTGGTACTTTACACTATCGCTTATGTCTCTTGTTGGAAACCGTATGAAAAGGGGAGGGGTTGGGTTGGTAGACCAGGCAGGATGGCTCTGACGACACTTGAAGAGGTCGTATAGTAATGCTGACGATGACGGGCCATATCTCGCCATGATAACAACATCAGGAAAGAGAGGAAGTTCTTGAACCACATGCCTAGATCTTGTACGGGTGCGCAAGCGAATGAACCTGGATTTAGTCTTTGAAAGGCGGGCTGCAAGAAGAGAAGTCGGCGATCCGTTGGCCGTCTTCCATTTGCGTTACAAGGTGCTGGCTGTTGTAAGCGATAATTATACAGCAATATCTCTTTGTCTCTTATCTCTTCTTTCGGCCAAGTAATCGAAGGCCCCAAAACCCACTCGCTCGTTGCCACCGGCCCCGTGAAGGCTGATCCTCGGATGAGCAAGCTCACGTCGGGAAGAGAGGAGAGCGGGCCCGCCACGCCTATACCTAGGAAATTCTGCCCGACATTCCGGTTCAATTGTCAGGATCCCGTGGCTTTTTTTCCCCTTTTCTCTTTTTTCCTTCTTTTTCGTTCCCCCTCCTCGAGTAGAGAGCTTGACTGCTGAGCGCGGGGAAGACAACCTTGGATCGAGAGAATCGTCGACGGTTCCATCTTGTTTCTATAGGGTGAAGAAGGAGGGAAAGGGGGGGAAAGTACTTTAGTTCAACTGCAGCATGCAAGTAATTGAGTATCGGGGTACTTTGACCTGTCATTCTCGGAGAATTACCTCCCGTGGTACTGTGGCAATGTTGTTGTACCTTCAGGAAACTTAAAGGGCGAAAGGAGGAGGAGAAGGAGGAGAAAGCATCTACAGTGGGACGAATACTACGTAGTACGAGGAAGGAGGGGCCATGCATGGTGGCACAAACCACCCTCGTCTCTTACCTCTTCCTAACATGGCAACAACATGCTACATCTTTTTTCTTCTCCAACCACCCAATCCAATTTTACTCCAACACACCACTCAAGAGTTTCCTCACATAATAAGGAGGGGATATATTATCCTCTATCTCTCCCTGCATTTTCCCTTTTCTCTCTCTCCACCATCATGACGAGAAACCTCCCCCCACAGCCTGGAGCAACCTCTGCCTTTGCTGTCCCGAGGTCCTTATCGAACGCCCCGCCCACAACCCCTCTTTCTAGACATTATACAAAAGACGAAGAACAAGATCCTATACACCGACCTCACATCATGACCCCTCGAAAGGTCATCCCTGTTGACAAGCACTGGGAGTTTAAGCAGGCCGACAAGGGAGATGCCAACTTCCTCCCCGTGGCCCAGTTCCCTACCAATGTCCACCTGGACCTCCTGCACCACGGCCTCATCCCTGATCCATTCATCGGCAAGAACGA
Source organism: Cryphonectria naterciae (assembly GCA_014850475.1). Lineage (NCBI taxonomy): Eukaryota > Fungi > Ascomycota > Sordariomycetes > Diaporthales > Cryphonectriaceae > Cryphonectria > Cryphonectria naterciae. Next base: position 110,609 of record JACWST010000087.1, read on the forward strand.
GATCGATGTGCAGTGGATTGGTGAGAAAGCATGGGTCTATCAGACAAAGTTCACGGCCCCGAGCGTCGGCACGGGAAGCAAGGCTGTGCTGGCCTTTGACGGGCTGGACACCTTCGCCGCGGTGGTCCTGAACGGCACCAAGATCCTGGACTCGGACAACATGTTCACCCCTGAGCGGGTGGATGTGACCTCGACGGTGAAGGAGGGCGAGAACGAGCTGGCCATCACTTTCGACAGTGCGTATCTCAGAGGCTGGAAGGAGGTGGAGAAGCATCCCGCCCACAAGTGGGGCTGCTGGAACGGAGACAACTCGAGGCTGGCCGTGAGGAAGGCACAGTATGAATCTGGATGGGACTGGGGTCCCGTCCTCAACACCTGTGGGCCTTGGAGACCAGTCAATCTGGAGATCTACGAGTCCCGCCTGTCAGATCTTTACTTCAACACCAGTGTGGACGAGGACCTACAATCCGCGACAGTCGTTGCACACGCTTCGGTCGAAGGAGCGGCCGAGAAAGTCAGCTTCAAGGTGTCTCTGAACGGACAGGCTGTGGCGACGGAGACCATCAAGGGGAACGGAGACATAGAGGCGACCTTCCACATATCCAGTCCGTCTCTGTGGTACCCTGTCCGGTACGGCGAGCAACCCCTGTACAATGTCACCGCGACGCTTCTCAGTGACGCCGATGAGGAGATTGATACTTTGACCAAGAAGATTGGTATTCGACGGTCGGAACTCATACAGCGGCCGCTGGACGACCAACCGGGAACCTCATTCTTCTTTCAGATCAACAATATCCCAATCTACTGCGGCGGGTCAGACTGGATCCCAGCAGACAACTTCTTGCCCAGGATCAGCCGGCAGCGATACTACGACTGGGTCAAGCTCGTGGCGGACGGTAACCAGGTCATGATCCGTGTCTGGGGCGGTGGCATCTACGAGGACCAGGCTTTCTATGATGCCTGCGATGAGTACGGCATACTTGTCTGGCAGGACTTCATGTTTGGCTGCGGCAACTACCCAGCCCATCCAGACATGCTCAAGTCCATCAAGCGCGAAGCAGAGGAGAACGTCAAGCTCCTGCGTCACCACCCAAGCATTGTGATCTGGGCGGGCAACAACGAGGACTACCAGTACCAGGAGTCAGCTGGTCTGACGTATGATTTCGAGAACAAGGACGCCGAGTCCTGGCTCAAGACGGACTTTCCTGCACGATACATATACGAGAAGGTGCTGGCCGATGTGTGCGCAGAGCTCATCCCTGGGACATACTACCACTTTGGAAGCCCTTGGGGCGGTGGCAAGCCTACGTCGGACCCAACTGTCGGGTATGAACTGTCCCAGTGAACCCATCCGTCCGGCAGACGTTCAGCTAATCTGTTCCTTTAGTGACCTGCACCAGTGGAATGTCTGGCACGGCAGCCAGGAGAAGTACCAGAACTTTGACAAGCTCGTCGGGCGCTTCGTCTCGGAATTCGGAATGGAGGCCTTCCCACACATCAAGACCATCGAGTCCTACCTGCCTCTCGGCAGAGACGACCCGGACCGCTACCCACAGAGTAGCACAGTTGACTTTCATAACAAAGCCGACGGACACGAGCGGCGCATCGCCCTCTACCTCGTTGAAAACTTCCGCTACGCCCCCGACCCCATCGAGCAGTTTATCTACTGCACCCAGCTCATGCAGGGCGAGTGCATCGCATCCGCGTACCGCCTGTGGAAGAGGCAGTGGAAGGGACCGGGGAAGGAGTACTCGGCGGGCGCCCTGGTCTGGCAGATCAATGACTGCTGGCCCGTCACGAGCTGGTCTATCGTGGACTACTACCTGCGGCCCAAGCACGCCTACTTCACTGTCAAGCGCGAGATGGCCCCGCTGAGCATCGGCATCACGCGGCGCGAGCATCGTCACCCGAGGGACAAGTACACCCGCGTCAACGTCGACGTGCGCAGCGTCATCGAGATCTGGGGCTCCAACCTCACGCTGCACGACGTGAAGGTGGACTGCATCGTCAAAGCCTTTGACGTCGAGACCGGAGAGGAGACATTCTCGGCGAAAGCCAAGTCCGACGTCCTCCTCAAGGAAAACCGCTCCACCGAGATCCTCGCCATGGACGTTCCCGTCGTCCACAAAGACAAGGGCGAAGAGGCTAGCCGCACCGTGGTCGCAGCCTACCTCACCGCCGACGGCACTGGGGAACAGCTCGCCCGCTACGTCAACTGGCCCGAGCCCCTCAAGTACCTACACCTGCAGAAGCCCAGGCACCTCAAGGCCGTGCTCAACGAGGAGGGCAACACGGTCGAGGTCAGTGCCGAGGTGCCTATCAAGGGCCTTGCGCTCGAGTGTGAGGACGACGAGGTCAAGTTTGAGGACAACCTTGTGGATATTGTCCCTGGTGAGGTTGTGAGGATCGGCGTCAAGGGGGCCAAGAAGGATACGATTTTTGCGACACGGTATCTGGGCATGATTTAATGAGCTGGTGAGGTTTACAGCTGGACGGTTTGAGTGAGATCGGTGCATCATCTTTTAATTTGCTGGTTGCGAGTTGTATGAAGGCGCCAACACCATGCATAAAGGCCCACAGAATAAAGAAGCATTGGTCGCTATATAAAGGTTGTTCCTTTATTATTCATGATCCAATTCGCTGTGGACCAACCCGACTACCAAGTACGTAAAGTTCCAATCAAGCCCCATCAGCATCCATCTCCAGAACCCCCCGCTCAACACCCACACCCACACGAGCCCGTAAACACAAATGGAACATAATGGTTATACGATGAATTATAAGAGTTGGGTGCAAAGGGAACCCCTGCCATGCCGGCCGAGGCCAGGGAATTGGGATCCGAGGATTGGTTGGCGCGACGTTTCGAGCCAGACGAACGGGTTGACTTCTTGCTGCGCGAGGGCTTGGGTCGTGCAATCGGCTGGGTCTTCTCCTTTTTCTTCCCCTGTGGAGGTGGTTGTTTCCTCTGGGGGTCCTTCTCCACCTTGTCCTGTTGCCTCTTCTCGTCATCCACATTCCTGCCCTGGTCATCATCCTCTGGAAGAGTCGGGCACTTGAGCAGGCACGTTATTCCTCCAGCTACCACGACCATGATGCACCCGGCGGCCCAGACCCAGCGCAGAGCGTACACCATCAACGAGATGATCTCGCTGTCTGGTGGAAGATCCTTGATGACGCGCATTAGGCTCTGTGGTGTAACGACGTCGTCTTGGTCCGAAGTGACGCTATCGATCCTGGCAAGCCCTTTGGCGAACTTGTTAGTGAAGATGGCCAGCCCGACAGAGATGCCCATGCATTGCCCTCCAGTATACAGCAGTGTCCGCATGGCAATCGCATGACCGTGCCAGTCCTTCTCGGTCGAAGCCAGGATGGTGCTGATCACAGCAGGCAGGTATATGCCGCACCCAGCCGCGGCGAGCATGCTGATGACGATGAGCGGCCCGACGGGCGTCGCCTGGGACATGAAGTACATCAGGCCTAGGCCTAGGATGGCGAATACTGTGCCTGCGATCGTGGCCCATCTGATGCGGCCCCAGATCTTGATGGCAATCCCCGTGAACGCTGCAGTGATGGTGTACGTCAAGGTGACTGAGAGGAGCATAATGCCGACCTTCATCGTGTCCAGGTGGCGCACACCTTCCCAGAAGAGCACGAGGTTGTAGAATACCATACTCAGCAAGATCCCGCTCACGACACTCCCCAGGAAGGCTGCGTTCGTCACAGGTCGGCTGAAAACCTGCCGTGGAAAGACTGGGTTCTTTGCGATAGAGCGTTGGTGATAGATCAGGGTCGCCAGGCTGATCACACTGACTACAAAGCAGATGATCACCGCTGGAGAGCCCCAGGACTGCACAGTTCCGCCAATATTGATGGGCACCAGAGTGGTTATGGAGAAGACCAGAAACAGGAGCATACCAACCCAGTCACAACTTTTCAGCACGGTGAGGGGCTTGGTCTTTCGGTTTTGCCAATGGGGGAGGAGGAAGACTAGCGAAAAGAACAGGGTGCCGGAGAAGACGAGCTCCATCCAAAAGATCGAACGCTGTGACGGGCAATGTCAGCTCAGTCGGAGGGGTTCTTTGCCGCCAGTAAGACCAGGGCGGGGCGGGCTATGTCATGATTGAAGACTGACCCAAGTAAACCGCTGGAACAGCAAAGCCGCGAAAAAGGGGCCACAGATATTCCCAAGAGCACCTGAAGCCTGTGAGATGGCTGACCATGCCGCACGCTGCCTTGGCTGCATGATATCTACAATCACGATGGCTGACATTGTGAACATGCCGGCAGCACCCACGCCCTGTATCACACGAGCTCCGACCAGCTGCCGTGTGCAAGTGCTGACCGCAGCAATGATGGCGCCAGTCATAAACAGGACGACGCCCGACAAATAGGTGTACCTGCGGCCAACGGCGTGGGAGAGGTGGGAGAAGATCAGCTGGAATACCGTCTGTGCCAAGAAGTATCCGGTAGCGACAGTAAAGACGAGGACCTGACTGGCAGTGAGGTCTTTGGCGATTGCCTAGAACAGCACAGGGCATCAGTCTATTGCACTCACATCGATATAGGAATATTACTTGCTCATACCGGAAGTGTGACTGCCACCGAGGCCATGTCGAGCTGGAGCAGAAATTGCAACAGACACGAACAGGCAAACAGAGACCATTTTCGCCGTTCTTTCAGGTCCGATAGGTCTTCTCGTTCTGAGGTAGTTGAACTGTTCCTCTCGGCCATAGTCGAAACTTTCTCCGGAGAAACACGTGAGCCTGGGTTCATCTCATGTGGCGTACTGCTTCCGCTAGTTTCTGCAGTCTCGTCGTTCTTGGATAAATGTGAAGACATTGTCGATTTGGATGGTCCGTCTCTCGTCTTCGCTGTACGTTGTCAACGTATATTTAGGGGGGTGATAAAAGGTCCAGGAGCTTTTTTGATGTTCTTGAGGTCTCGCTAGGACACGGTTTTGTCCTTTTGACACAGCAGTAGCTCGCTCGTTGGGGACTTTTCGTCATGTGAGGAGAATAGCAACACAAGGGGAAAGAGTAGAGAGAGAGAGAGAGATAGAGAGGGAGAGAAGACAAGGAGGAACAGGGGAATAGGTTGGTATTCTGAAAAATTGCTCTGCTGTCCAAACGAGTGTGTTGGTGCCACAGACCTTGGAAAGATGTAGGTGATGGGTCGTCTGTGTTCAATTATATTAGGACAATCTGAGCCTCCAGCTCAACCTCCCAAGACGTGGACACTTCTCCCTGTGCATTGGGGATCATCCTGGGCTGGCAGGTGCAGGACCTTGTCACATGGGAGAGGTAATTGAGTCTCCTAATCAGTGGTCGTGGTCTGTTTTCGTCGATGATGCTGTTGTGCTTGCCTTTCTTGGCTGACCACAGGCAGTTGCTAATCTAGAGCTGTCCACAAGCTCCCTCCTTCCTTCATATTAAACTCTGAGCCATACGTCTGTCAAAATGGACTGAGCCCCTCTAGCGCAGGTACATGGTACTTTCACATGCTCGAGCCGTTGCCTCGCCGTTGAACTCTGGTCAACGTGAAGGTTATACTAGCCTTAGGATTGGATCCCCAAGCCAGGTGCGCTATAGCCTATGCGAGCTTCGTACTGCTACCCAACCTATCATTGACGTATCCAAGCCACTTTCCTGGCACTTACACCAGCCTCACTTGCCTAAAGCGAACATTCAGCATCAATTCTAGACTGCGGCTAGGAATGTGTACACACACACACACATACACATGTCAGCCTCTCTTGCCCATCATGGCAGTGACCGATCTCTCTCGACAAGATCGAATGTTTCTGGCAAAACCTGGAGGGTTATGATATATAATAAGATTACCTTACCTTTGGTTGCCACTCGTTCTTTATTCCTTTTGAGCCATCATCGCTCGTTTCTATACGCCCGTCTAGTTGAAGACATATCCTTTGTTTATTATCACTTTTGGCTCGTTCGGATGCTTGTGAACATAGCCACACACCCTCCTCACAGCCTATTGAATTTGAAGCACTCGGCTACGAGACCCAGAGGCACTCTGCCACTTGGTAACTAACGGGATTGGAACATTCGGCCTATACACAAACCACCACAGCAGGGTCAGCATTTTTGCATCATCATGGCTCCCAAACAGCAACTCTGGGATCATATCCCCCCGTCCTTGTATGTCGACATCATCAACAATTTGCATTTTCTCAAGGTAGTGGGACTTTGCACTGCAATCTGGGCCTGCGTCTGGATAGGCCTATGTCTCGCTCAGCCAGAGTGGTTTCGACGCCTGCGAAACCTGCAAGGGAAGAGAATTTTCATGGTCGGACTCATGGTCGGCCTTGGCTTCAAGCTTTTCACCATCCCGACCTGCGCCTTCGCAGCATGGGTGACGCCCGCGGTGGACGACGTCGCCGGCATCCATCCTCCCATGAACATCTACCAGCAGACCTGCTGGGGCGCCCGCGGTACGGCCACCTTGATGGAGCTCGTTCACTTCTCTCGGCACCCAGAGCTGGTGCTTCACCACATCCTCATCCTCGTGGGCATGTTAGTCATCTGGACGTTCAACGCGCCTCATCGAGGATTCGACCTAGCTCTCGGCGCGCTTCTCTCCGAGATTCCCAACAGCTGCTTCATGATTTTCAAGGAATTTAAAATGTTTGGCGACCATCCGGTTCTAGAATGGACATTACCCCTGATCAGCGCAGCTACCGGGTTCGTGTTCCGCGTGCCAGCTGCTGTGATGGCAATGGGCATGATACCCACGTCAGGCATGTATGGCGGACCAGCGGTTGTCATGGCTATCGCCTACTTCTTTTACCTGGTATACGTGGGCAACCTCACCTGGCGGAGGCTCCGAAGGGCCAGCATCTGGCAGGCAGAAGGCCTGGGCAGATTCAGTTTTCGTGTCAGCAGGCACATCCAGATCTCCTCCGCGACCTTCTTCACCAGCCTCGCAGCTCTGGGCTGCCAATTCTCAGCTCTGTTCCTGTACAGCATCTACAAGGAGTGGCCAACACCCGCAACCACACCTGAGCTGGTCAAGATCACCTGGCACTCTCTGCCAGCGCTTCTCTTGGGGCTGTCGACCTCCTACTGGGCGGGACTGCAATTCAATCGAGTGCTGAATGATCGCTGGGCAGTCGGGGTTCGACTTGGGGCTGGGGCGTCGGCCGCCGCCGCATGTCTGCACACAACGCTGGCACATAGGAGTGTGATCAATCTGCCCTCCCTGGACGTATGTATCCTGGGCAGTGCCGGCCTCACCTTTGGACTATATCTGCTGGCGTGGGTCAGGATGCCGAGGCTGGCGACGATGGGCCGCTGCGTCATAGCAGGATGGCTGCTCTACATTGTTGTTCTCGCATTCCTTGGGGACATCCCAGAGAGACGGAACAGGGACTTGAAGCCGGAGGAGGTTGTGGCCAGGCAACCAGCCATCTGTGGCCTTATTCTGACGTGGCAATTTTGGTTTTGCCTCACCACAGCGTCTGTTCTTTCCTTGTCCGTTGCGCACGTCTTGCAGGATCGGAGGCCAACAAGCCCTCCTCTTTCGGAAAAGATGTAATGTGGCTCGCGTGCCCTGAGCTAGTACTAATTAATAATAACTTCAGCGACGTCGTAAGTGCATTAGTTTGTTCTGTATTGTGATTACTGGGCCTTTCCCGTCGCACCGTTTTGTTGAAGATTCAAGAATGACTTCACAAAGCTTTAAATCCAGTGAGCCTTCTTTGTAGAGGAGGTCCAGGAACGGCGTCTCGGGAGTTCAAACGGTGGGAAATTGATCGTCCAACTAGATTGATGACCTTTGTCAGAGAAAACAAAGAAATCACCAGTGCCCTGACGATCGTGGACCATGGTTATGAGTACTAAGTAGTTTCGACAGGAACAACGTCTGCCAGCTCCATTGATCCAGTTGCCAGCCTCGGCCGCCCGAATCTAGCAGCAACATCATAACTTGGGATCTGGATCATGAGGAAAGGACTCGCACATGAATCACGAGGTTCCTTCTCGTCAAGCAATTGCTATCTCCATTCATCCTGCTTCCAGGTTTTCGCAAGGAATCAAGAAGTCACGCTTGGCCGATGACACAAGAGGCAATGTCGAGCGTCCATCATGGCGGCCACGATGGCTCCTTCCGGACATCAGCAGAGGCAGGAGCGATCAACCCAGACTCTCAGCAAAATGAACTGGTCAGGTCCAGAATGAATTCCTTTTGCCCTTCGTGTTTACCTCCAATTTCATCACGACATTCTTCTCGACAACCTCACGCCCAACCACGCTGAGTCTTGACTGCAGCACCTCTTCATCTGTTTTGGTTAATTACCGCTGCATTCGTTATATCCTCAGCAAGCATTCATTCTCCATTCATCTATCCCACATACATTCATCCTTAGGGAACTCTTCATCTGGCCAAGATGCTTGCTCATCCTTCTCTGCGACCACTCCTCCTCCTCAGCGGTCTCATGCTCGCCGGAGCCATGGCCCAGTGTGATCATCCAAACGGCTCTCCTGGCGGTGGACCAGGCTATGGTCCTCCTTGTGACCCCCCATATAGCTACCCGGTGTGCGACGAAGTCTGGAAGTACATTGCAAAGGAGCTCAGACACTACTTCATTGACGATCACGGCGAGTGCACCCAGCTGGCTGCTCAGGCTGTTCGGCTGCCCTTCCACGACTGCTACCCTGACGGCGGCTGTGACGGGTCCATCATCCTCACCGACGAGTGTTCCCGCCCGGAAAACCAGCAGATGGAGGCCATCTGCGGTGTTCTCTACAAGATGTACAGGGACTACCGTGTCGGTGCCGCTGACTTGATCAACTTTGCTGGTTGTGAGTCCATGATCTCCCTTTTTGCCGTCCCGTCCTATCCCCGTCTCGTTTACAAAGAGTCCCACTACTAACACAGCCCAGCTCTCGCCAACAGGGCCTGCCCATGGGGACCCTGGATCCCCTTCTATGTCGGGAGGCATGACAACCCAACTCCGGCTCCTGAGAACCAAATGCCAAGCACCTGGTTCAACGCCTCGACCTTGATTGCAGAGTTCGCCTTCAGGGGATTCTCGGCCGAAGACGTTGTTGCGCTGGTGGGTGCGCACAGTGTTGGTGGCGACCTGTGGCGCAAGCCATTCGATACCACGCCCGGCGTCATGGACAGCCCAACGTACTACACCGAGGTGCTAGTCGGCAATGCGCCTTCCATTCTGTTCAGCGACAAATCTCTAGCTCTGGATCCTGCGTCGACCGACCATTGGCAATTGTATGCCCGTGATCAGTAGGCCTGGGACGTGGCGTATGTCGATGCGTGAGTCTGGCCTTTCCCGCGCTGCGCCTGCTCTTTTCTTTGCTTGCCTTTGCTGACTGCGTCGTAGCATGATCAAGCTGATCCTTTTGGGCGTTGATCCGCGGACGGTGCAAGATTGCTCGGAAGTCATCTGGGATGCGTTTGAGGGTGACTGGTAATCTCTCCATGAGGGAATACGGAGCGATGCTTGAACGGGTTGCTGGAAGAGACATGAGACAAGCGGCTGGCTTTGATAATGAAGTTGCTTCCCGTTTTATACACCTGGTTGGGACGAGGGCACCGCAAGCCTCTCCTGCAAATTCTGCTAGAATTCCTAATTCCGCATTATACCTCTGATCCAAACCTGATCGCTACGAACGAGCTCATCTTTTGACTGTGCCTTGTGTGTCTTGACTCCTGTGTGCATCACCACATCCCAGAGCCAATGTTCAGGATGTCATTGGAAACAGATCACTCACATTGGCGTTCAACAATCATATTTCCTTGATTAGCATTAACAATCGAGGGCAAAAAGCAAAATAAAATCTGTTGCCAGCAAAACTATGCCTCCATCCCGGATCGAACGAGAGACCTTCGCATTGATGTGGTACAAGTGCGACGCGCTACCACTACGCCATAGAGGCATGGCGGAGGCAGATTCTATTTTCATGATAAACGCATTTCGAATCGACAACAACTTCTGCGATGGTTTTGCGGTGTCAATTTTGTCAGATGTCTCATTTGAAGGTGTGTTTCTCTTGGTCAAGGCTTTGGCTGCGTTTTTTTCTTCCTCTTTTTGCACACGGGCTGGTCAGTAGTTCGTCCTCTTCTGGGTGCTGAGTGACTCCCTCTGGCAGCGTCCTCTTCTGTGACACTGGGGAAGAAAGGGTCAGTGCAAGGGTATCTCAGCTTATGAAGGGTTCACTTGCTTGTGGGCTGTGGGAAGGCAATGGTGATTTTTGAATCTGTGTGGGTGCTACTGTTTTTATGGATACGAAGAAGAAAAGAGGGGAGAAGGGGGAGAAGAGAGAAAAAAGAGAAGAGAAGAAAACGAGGGAGAAAAAAGAAGATAGAAAGAGGCAGACAAAGAGGCCCCATATTGAATTAAGCTTGTGGTCTAATCTATAAACTCGGAAGACGGCAATCAACGTCCTCATCAGTCACGACGTCTTTCTCTCTCTCTCTCAACTTCTTCTACCCAGAGCTCTCACTTTCTCACCTCTGAGCCACAGCAGCAGGACAGACGGCCCTCCCACGATCAACATCACCAACGCCAGAAGCGTATTGCCCCATCCATACCCCAAACGATCATACAGAGTTGGCGCAAAAATGGGACATGCAAAGCCGAGGGTGTACATGTACACCCGACACGCAGCGCTGGCGGACGCGGCGTGCTCGAACTCGTCAAAGGTGTAGGCGAGAAACCCGGCCGAGTAGGCGAAGCAGCCCATGACAAACACCATGACGCCCGCGTCGACCAGGGCCCAGTGGGCTCGGGCCTGCACGGCCCAGCCGTACCAGATGAGCCCCCCGACCGCTGTGACCACGCCCGGCGCGATGAAGGGCAGGCGGAACTCGGGCTTGCCCTCGTCATGTGCTCCTCCTTGTCGCGCGGTGAGGCGCCGCCAGATCCAGTCCATGATGTGTCCGCCCGCCTGGGCCTCGATGGTGGTGCCGACCGCGATGGCGATGTAGTTCAGGCTGCTGACCGTCTCGGACTCGTGGTACCGGGCCATGAAGAGGCTTGCAAAGGTCGTGATCATGACGCAGTAGATGGCGAAGTTGAGGCCCATGTTGATGGCGATGAGCTGCATCACGGGCCGGCGGAGGAGCCACACGGGTCGACGCACGCTCGTGGCCAGGCGGGAGAAGAAGCTGCTGCTGCTGTTCCTCTTGCTGTCGCTGCTGCCGCTGCTGCCGCACAACGCCCTGCTCTGCTGCGGGTCGTGGCCGTCGGCTGGGGCCTCTGCTCTGGCCAGGCGGCTTAGGAGGACCGGCGTGTGGCTCTCGGGCAGCAGGAAGAATCCGGCGAGGACGATGGCTGCCGAGAAGAGGGAGACGATGTAGAATAGCCACGGCCAGTCGAGGTGCTGGGCCGCGACGCCGCCGAGGATGGGGCCGACGGCGGGCCCGAGGTAGGGAAGGAGGTTGGCGAGGGCGAGGGAGCGGCCGCGCATGTCGGGTCGGTACATGTCGGTGAGAATTGGGCCTGTCAGCTGGAGGGTTGCAAGTTTTTTCCAATAAATTAGAGCTTGGTCCATGTGATGATCTGATATAGGCTGGAAGGACCACCTACACACACGCCACAGCTGGCCCCCGCCGCAGCCATGAACCTCCCCAGAGTCATCAAGACCTTGTTCCGACCTACAGGACAGAGCGTGTTCCATAAGACGAAATACACATTGCTGGCCAGCCAGACCGGCCTGCGCCCATACATCTCCGACACGGCGGCGATGAAGAAGGGCGCAAAGGCCATGCCGAGGAAGTAGATGGAGAAGGCGATCTGGGCCTGGGAGGTGCTCATGCCCAGGTCAGCTGCGATCTCGTCCAGGGCGGCGGCGATCATGCTGGCCGTCATGAGCGTCACCAGTTGGCCGCACGAGACGAGCAGCGTGATGGAGACCTTGCGCCATGGCTTCCAGTTGTAGGGATCGCGGGGGTCGCTGGGTCCGTCCCAGGTGGCCTAATTAGATAAGAAAAAGAAGAAAGGGGGCGTGTTAGCTTCTGGTGGTCAAAGGAAGACTAAGAGGGAAGGCTCCGATGGTGCTGGTCTGGTTGGAGGTTGATTAGGTCAAATAATTACTCCGTATTCTTCTTTGAGCTCGAGCAACTTCTGCGACTCTGGGGTCAGGTCCGCAGTGCCTATGGCCTCTTCTGCCTTTTCCATTGCCGAAAGCGGCACAATTCTTGGTTACTGGGGGGTCAAGCAAGGCCTCGTCTTGAGTTGTACAAGAACAAAAGTCCGAAGTCAAGAAAAAGAAGACGAGTAACTTAGTGATGTGCCAGATAATCATTATTTGAGTCCAACTCATGGCACAAGGCTGAGGCTCTGATATATAATATTTCCAGCAACTCCGGCTTCGGAATCCAAACAAGAAACAGCACGTCAACTCCATTTTCGGTGCTCGGTTTCAACCGTTGGTAATGATTCCCAGAAAAGGTAACGCGCAGCTGCGCAGACGATGCACACCTTGCCCCGCCCCTCCCCCCCCCGGGGGGGCCCCGGGACGCCTGTCAGCACGAAATAAGATGAAACTTTGGATTGATTTGTTTTATTACCGAAGCTTGAGTGACCAGAGCCTTGATTACCTTGCATGATCTGATAAGTTTAAATCAGTGCTAGCGTCGGCGTCTGGCATGGCATGCGAAATTCGCCTGGTGGATGAGGGGGTTGCCCGTCAGCTTGAAGGCCGCTTGTTGCTCCGTTCTGATTAACATGTTCGGGAAACCGTTGCAACGAGCGGTGAATCGTTATAACGAGCGGTGAACAATACACAGTCTCTGGTTCAAAGACTTGCATACATGGGATGTTGCTTACCTGTAATTACGGTAGTAATGTAATGCCGACAAATAGAGAGCAAAGCTTGATTCCTACGGGCCCCCCCTCCTTCAAATCACGCGAAACTCCCAGATCATTAATATCGTAGGCTTTAGTAGACGCACACTCCCAACTTAGGTTTAGAGTACGCACGTTAAATATCACTCTTAAAGATACAGCATATCAACCTGTAATTGAAGCATTCCTCATCTGTTTCCCCGTAGTAGCAATAAAACCTTGCGCTATTGGTCCATTAGACAAGTATCCGTGTCCTGGCTTGTCTCAAATTGCTACGTAACTTTGTGATTAAGTATCAATTATAAGTATTTCATACTAGCCTCGGTTGCAAGTGGACGTTGAGCGGCTTCTTATCCCAAAGAGAATACGTCTCGTTGCTGTCCACCCAATCGACATTGGGCTCAGCGAGCGCGATATCGAAATTCCAGATGATTCTTGCCAGTATCAACCTCATCTCAGCATATGCCAGACTAAAAAGAGAATTTTTGTTATTGTTAGGATCAGCATCATCATCTCTCTTAGACCAGGTCATCAATATGCCACTCAATGTTCTGGTGCAGTACTCACTTCTTTCCAATACAGTTGCGAGGCCCGTGAGAAAATGGTTGGGCTGCCTCCGTCCTGTCATTCGCAAAGCGGGCATCTCCCAGCCACCGCTCAGGGATGAACGATTCTGGGAGCGTAAAGTTGTTTGGCGAGCGTGACATTGCGAATTGCCAAATATCAATCACAGTCTGGTATGCCAGAGTCCCCGTTAGCGATATTTATCCAAACACCATGTTTCACAGCCCCTTGTCCCGATTACGAAAGTAAATATTCACTCACATTCTCAGGCAAGAACGTGTCGCAGAAGACGTCTCCCCCTTCATGGACCACACGAGGAAATGAGCTCGGGACCGGGGGGAACAGCCGCAGGGTCTCGTCGAGGACGGCAAGCATGTATTTGAGCTTCTGCACGCTCAACAGCGTGATGTCGTCTTCTGACGAGAAAGACGACCGCACTTCTTCTACGAGCCTGGACAGGACGTCAGGGTGGGAGCCCAGGAAGTACGTGGCGCCAGAAAGTGCAGTGGCCGTTGTCTCGGAGCCTGCTACGATCAGGAGAGACGAGTTGAGCCTGATTTGGTCGTAGTCTAATTTCTATTTGTTTCGACATTTGTCAGTGATCCCAGTCTTTCTTCGTTTGAATCTTTCGTTGACTTGAGAATTTGAAAGGGGGGGGGGGGGGCATGGGTCCCTCACGTCTTCCCCTTGGTCGTCCTTGGCCAGCATTGCCTGCATAAAATCGGGCCTGTCGCCCTTCATGGCCAACCGCTTGGCGACTTTGGCCTGTGTGAGCTCAATGTGCACCTGCCGCTTCCTCATAAGGTACGGCATGAGATACTTTCGGATAAACAATTCCACAGTGGGAAAATTCCGGCGGACCTGCAAAAGATAAACCCCCTGCTTGATGCCCTGAATGATCAGCGCAACCCACGGGTGATATGTCGTGTCATTCAGGCACCCAAACGGTTCTCCGAAAGCTAGGTCTCCGATGATATCAAAGGTGACAAAGTTGTAAAAGGTCGTCATGTCCAGCGCCCTGGCGCCACCCTGGCAGTTCTCCTTGAGCCGCTGCATGAGCAGGTCCACATAGCTCCGGATCAGGGGCTGCTGCTCGGCCATACTCTGGGGGGAGAAGGCGTGGGAGAGGATGCGTCTCTGTCGACCGTGCTCCTGCGTGCCGATGGGGCCGATGATGTTGTTCTGGGAAAGCTTGAAGAACTTGGGGTCTTTGAGGTTCTCGAGGGCGCCGGCCTTGCGGTGGCCCAGGGCTTCTTTCCAGATCCTGGCGTCCCGGAAGGAGACGTGGTCGGGGGCCACGCGCACGACATCACCGTATTCCTCGTGGAGCTTCTGCATGCGCTTGTGGCCTTGACCGCTGATGTAGAGCCTGGCGTAGGGAAGGCCGGAGATGGCCCATAGTTTTGGACCGGGGACGCTGCTTAGAGGTGATAGGAAGAGGTTATATATGACTGAATACCCAGCGTATCCCACAACCTGTGATTGTTTATGTTAGCAACAGGGCTTTGGTTTTCTTTTCTTTCGTTTCCCCTCCTCCAAAAGAGGGGTGGGGAGGGGGGAAGATGGTGATATCTTGCTATTCTTGAATGAAAAGAAAGAAAGAAAAAAAGAAAAAAAAAAGAAATGAAAAAAAAGTTTAATGAGAGGCAAGATTAGTTACCAGAAGCAATATGGCGCATAAAAATGCAATTGACGGTTGCAGGCCTAGGAGCCGACTCGTATCCAACGTTGGAGCCATTGTGTCTCAAGTTACACGATATGTTACGAAGGAGGAAATCATGCCACTGTGTCTTTGGTGCGCAACTTTTATATACATATGGCAATAAGGACCGGAGATACCAAAAGACCGAATGTGCCTCAAAGTCCGATGTTGCATGGCCACGACGTTGTTTGTACCTCGGGTGCGCGAGGGCATATTCGCAACCGGACGTTCGCTGTACACGACAGAAGCGGGGTTATTGTCTACTGGCACAGTAAGCTCCCAGGACAGCTCACAGGATGAAGAGGGGGGTTTATTGTGGACAGCAGTGCACAACTGGTCACATGTAGTGGGTCTGGTTTCTTTTTAACCCATGACGTCTGCCCGCGGCATAATGCTCCTGCGGTATGTGCGAGACACGTCAGACTGACTTGAGCCTGGATATTAAGTCATATACAGTCACTTTGCAGAAGCATGTGAATACTTGGCTTTCCTAAAGTACTTAGAGATACAGGCCGGGCGAAAGAGGGCAACGAGGGAGAATAATGCTAGCTGTGTTAAGACAACGGAGAAAATCTTGTACATTCTTCAAAAGAAAAATACCACCAAAAAGAGTGGTTGCGATTCCTTGGCTCATATAATCCATACTATCTAACAAATGCCCAAAAACACCCAAAGCACCCCAGGAAGCCCACGCGAATTGTTGCTGACTACTCCATCACATCAAAGAAAACCACCCCTCAGGAAAGGAGAGCGACAAATAGCCCATTCTCCCCTTTCTGATTAACACCGCTATGATTTGGTTCCCCTCTTCTCTCTTTTAAATACCAGAATCATCCTGGACGATGTTGTCCTCAGCAACATAAGTATCCCAGTTGGCACAGGTGTTGTTGATGTAGTCGTTATCCTGCAGGGCGTTGATCTCAGACTCCCGCTCGATCAGTTGGAGGGCGAAACCCTCATCGGCGTGCCATGCAATGTGACCTAAGTAACGAGCAAGGGGGATTAGTTGCTGGGGCTTTTTTTCAACAAGGATAATACCATGAGAGGGGAACTTACAGTGCATAATCCAGGCGCCAGGGTTGTCGGTCTTCCAGGCGAGGGCCAACCAGCCGTCGCCGGGAAGCATAGCGACGTCACGACGAGGGGCGTTGACCGTCTGGAGGGTGTCGTTGGCGTAGGTACCATCGCCGGAGCCGAGGACCCAGAAGTCGTGGCCGTGGAGGTGGATGGGGTGTGCCTGGGCAAAGTCGGTCTCGATGATCATCAGCACCCAGACGTCGGCAGTGGGCAGAGACCAGACATGCTCGGCGTCGGTCCAGGTGTCGTTGCCCTCAGCGATGGCCATGACGGTGGGGTAGTCCCACTCCGAGACGAAGGAGACGCTGTTCATGGCCCACTTGATGGTGGTCGAGAGGGTCAGGGCGGCCTCCTCGTCGTCCTCGTCCGAGATGGTGCCCAGGTCGACGGTCAGGTAGGGGACGAGGTCGGAGGAATCCTCGTCCGCACACGAGTCAGAGAGGTCGTCGTAGACGGTGGTGGTCGGGTCGTCGGTGGAGGAGCTGTCGTAGCGGACGATTCCGAGGATGTTGTCGACATTGTCGTTGTCAGAGCAGGCCTCCTGAGGAATAGCGCGCATCCAGAAGTTGCCGGTGGTCTCAGTGGCGGTGACGATCACGTCGTAGCGTTGGCCCATGCCAATGCTCAGGTTTGTGGTGTTGTAGGGCTTGATGGGCACAAAGTCGGTCTCAATCACCTCCAAGGTGTGGTTGTCGATGGTGAAGCGGAAGTGGGTGTCGGCAGCACCGTTCACGAGACGGATACGGTATCTGGTGCCGGCCTCAAAGGTGGTCTCGAAGCGAGAGCCAACCACTGTGCCATCGTCCTCAGTCCAGGTGTTGGTGCCGTTGATGAGGCAGTTGTCAAACTAATCCTCTCAAGTCAGCAAAGAGAGGGTCACGCAGATTGAGTGAGTAGGGGTTCACTTTACAGTAGGAGGTCCACTCGTAGCGGCAGTGATAGCAAGCACGTCGGCAGTCTGGTGAGACCAGTCGTTCAGGAAGACGTGGCCGAGATCCACATCGTAGTTAGCCGTGGCTGGACCGTTGATGAGGATACCACCAAAGACACCATCCCAGGCCTGGACAGAAAAGTGTGAGTGGTACCAGCTGGTTCCGTACTGCACAGCTCGCCACTTGTAGGTCTGCGTGTCCCCAGGAGCAATGGGGCACTGAGTAACTGAAGGAACACCATCCATGTACTATTGAGGGAAAAAGTGTTAGCCAAATTTGCTATATGGCCAAGGTGCTGTTATGTGTGTGTGGAAGGCATAGAGGGAAGGGAAACATACGTTGGTGTAGTTCTGACGGACACCGTGCCAGTGGATGGAGCTGCCATTGTTGGTCATGCTGTTCGTTACGTGAACGACAATCTCATCACCCCAATCGGCAATGATGGTAGGACCAGGCACGGAGCCATTGACGGCGAGGACAATGCGCTCAATGCCGTCAGGAGAGGCGGTCGTGTTCTCGATGTTGAACCAGTATTCCCTGGTCACACCAGTGTCTGGAACCACATCGTAGTAGTTTGTGGAGATATCGTAGTCTCCCCAGCATGATCTGTCAGAAGCACTGTTGACGCATGCCTTCTTAGCAAGAGAGTGACTAGGGGCGCAGAGGGCTGCCGGAAGGGCTGCAAGTGCCCAGAGATATGAGAACATGATCAAAAGAATGTTGTCACAAAAAAAGGTTGACCCAAAAAAAGACAGACTTTGGTAAGACAAAAAGAAAAGGGAAGGGAAGGAAGGAAGTGGAAGAGAACGGATGAGAGAGTGTGAGGGAGTGATCGAAGGCGGATGGTGATGAGAGAGACTCTGTCATTGTTCTACCGATCTGCCAAGAAGGTATTATATATCTGTAAGAAGGACAAGATGCTTCGTGGGGATAGACCACGAGGATCATGGCCCTTTGCCGCCGAGTCCGGAGTACCCCTCGGCCGAGACCCAGAGGACTTTGAGCATGACGACTCCTTCCCCAGGGCACATGGTATTGCGCATGGGAACACAATAGTGACATCTCGGTTAGGAAGGGGGAAGCGTGTAAAAGCCCGAGTTAACGGGAGGCTGAGCCTGGATAGGCAGAGGCGGATGCTCGAGGACTCCAAGATTGGTAGAATATCCACAAGGCCGCGTGTTTTGCAACAACTAGACTGATGCTGGTATGCAAATGGTGAAAATAGTATCAACAATGATCGACCAATAGCGGGAAACGGAAAGAGAACAAAACTGGAGTTGGTCAAGTCAGTCAACGTTGGATCACGTGCCGGGTACGAGAAAAAGGAGGTAGAAATCGTGGTTGAGCCACGTCGTGATATCCACTCTGGGGTGCCATTATTACCATGTATGATTCCTTCACGTCATGGACCAAGACAAGAGCTATGGGTTATCAGGTATTACCAAACAGAGAAAGCAGACAGGCCGTGTCTGTCAGAGCGGATAATACTGCTGCTTTGGAGTCCTAAGGGGGGGACGGAATAGGAGAAAAGAGGAAACATATTGTGGAGCCATTGAATCTTGATCTTAGGGTTATCCCATGTGGATGTACTACGTAGTATTTTTGAATACGACGACGGAGAGGTAGTGGAAACACTTTGGAAGCTTAAGTCCAACCAGGGTTCAGGCGGCTCAGATTAATGTCTTCGTCATGCTAAGTGTGGGTCAGTCTGTGCGGGTGTTCCCAATTCGATCGCTTATTCCTCTACCACCCTGGGTATTACATCGGATTGGTCCGTTGGGAGCTCAAAACGGTCGTGATGGATACGTTGTCGACTAGGAGCCAGGACTACCCAAGCTGATTGAGGACCCAGGCGGGGGCCTCTGGTCAAACAATAGAATGCCAAATCCAGCCAAAGGGACCGTGCCCTGAAGCATCCGAGGATGTCTACGTACCAGGGAGTACGCGTCGGAATGGCTATGTCTTCGCCATGACCGACATGTTGACGACGACGAGCCCAAAAATAGCAAGGACTGAGTTGTTCCCGCCTTATACAAGACCTTTGTGGGCTCCTGTTGTAGATCACGATCATGTGGACATCGGCAGACTGAACAACTCTTTCGTTTTTCTTGTCACTCCTTTAACAACAACATCCACCAAATTCATCTCCAAGACACTCTTTTCTCTGCCTCATTCTTCCCCTTCATCAATTTTCCTCTTATCTCTCTCAAAATGCATTGGACAAGCTTCATCACCGTCTTTGCCCTGCCAGGCACCCTGGCGATGCCCTGGAGCCATTCTCCTCGGCGTGTCTCTGCCGCCACCACGGATGCGACCCTCTACGCCTATGGCACCAACATTTCTGGTTTCCCTGTTCTCTACAATGGAGATGACAGTAAGTGGTTCTCTTGCTTCCAAGTCCCAGGGCTGAGCATATGTTATATAACTTAATATCCCGTGGCGGCTGGTGTTTTGACAAATTTCTACTTAGGCCGTCTTTATATCTCTACAACCAACACAACCGTTGCCAGCCTGCAGTCTGTCACATGGGACATTCCCTCTCTCTCTTCTGCGTCCACCACCACCACCACTGCCACGCTGAACAACGGCACCTCCCCTGGAGGCCTGCACCTGAATATCACCGACAGCGGCCTGGGTTCCGTCAGCGTTCTGACCAACGGCACAACTGGCATCACAACCTATGGCAAGCAGCTTGTCTACATTGACGACTCCAGCTTTGAGGCCAAGTTCTGGGCCAGATCGGTGGAGGTCGATGGAGTCTCTGCGTGGATCCTGACCTGGAACGACGAGAACGCGCTGCAAGATAATGCGACCCCTGTAAATATCAAGACTGATGGTCCTTCCTCTTCGTCTTCTTAAGGGCTGGGGGCCTTGTCAGGCTTGAACGATGAGACGGTTTGGGATGTCAGGGGAAGGGGTTATCGGTTGGTGGTCTTCAGTTGTTAGCAAGTCTTTTCGTTTTTGTTGCTTTTAGAGCCTCGGAATGCAGCTTGTCTTTCGACGACGTGTTGGAGTGGATTAGGCTGTATATACTTGAGCGATGGATGCTTGTTTATGTTTTTTCTTTCTTCTTTCTTTTCGAATGACTTTGCAAACACAATGTTGCCAGTTTGGGCACAAACATTCCTTAGACACACAATCAATGGTTTACCCGTAATTATGTGGTCATTGACTAGTAGCCCGTGAAAGAAGTGCGTATGGATTTTCTTCCCCGAATGTTTCGGTTGCTATCCACCTATTTGTTGTAGATCTTTACGTAAAGTTCATGCAAAGCTGTTGTAACTCCTATTTCTCTGTTTTAATATGGCACCATACCCCCTCCTTCACTGACTCGGATCCTATTCGCGGCAGTTTTAAATAGACATAGTTCCTCTGTTTTTACTTTCCCTCTTTTGTTTTTCCCCAAGAACATCGACACTATTCTCTTGCCCAGGGTTTAAAAAAAAAAAAAGATAAAGTGTTTCTCTAGTATTCACTTGTGACTTCTTTTATCCAATAATTATTATACTCTGCCTATGATTACGACGCTGGCCATATAAGGCTAAGCTCAAAAGTATACTCCGGGCCGCAATCTTGGGTTTATCATCAGGCTGGACGCAGCAATCCTTGCTGCGAGTCAACCAACTGCATGTGAACTCGTCACCACGTTGTTGAGAAGTCTTCTCAAAAGCCTCATCACATGCCACATAACGACACCGGGGGGCCACGATGTCCAGGTTACCATGACGGCTGAAATTGGAAACCCGAATCCCCAGGGGTCTGTTTCCCATGGGACCAACAGCGCCTCAAATCAGGGGTAAATCCAGAGTCGCTTAGAAAACCCGAGCAGCCAAAACAGGGGGGACAAGCTTAAGCGATCGCAACCCCCAGGGCCCACCCCTTTTTTCTCTCCACCAATCCCCCTCCCCCTATAAGGGCTCTTGGTCCTCCCTATTCCTCCTATAGCGATCTGAAGATTACCTTAGGGACGAACCAAGCGATCGCCAAGACGGCTGCCATCCGATTGTTTTGATCATGACGCACTCGACCGAACTAGTCTCAGTGTATATCGAAGTCCGTTCATACTGCTATCTACGATATCTAAGCATGCTTCGCGCCTCGGCACGGCACGGTTGGGAAGAAAGAAAGAAGAAGGAAAAAGAAACAAAGTTGCCACTTGCTGTGGTACGCACACATGCAGCTGCAGAGACTCACTGTTGGTCACCATGCCATTGCAGTGGAGTCCCGGATGAGCTCGGAATAAGCAAAAGCTGCCGCGTCTGCTGGTACTATCGTATGAAAGGCACGTTGGCTTCGGGTTTCGATCGCATGTCACCGTTACCATACGTAGGATCTCAACCAGAAAAACAAGTATCCCGAACGAATCAAACCTGATAAGACTATTTTCTTTTAGTGTGAGCTGTCGTTCAGCGGAGAATTTCACACCTCCTGCGCACCCTAAATCGAAGCTTCTTCCCTAGGGGTGCAACGTGCAGGGGACCTGCTACGTAAGCCTCTGTGGAGCCCTTGGAGCAGCCTTATAGCCGCCATTAATATTATAAAAGGTTGTTATTCCCCCATAATTTCCCCCCATAATCGGGGTTTTGTATAGGTGCCAGGATCTCGAGCTACTATAGTAGTAATAATAGTCTCGCTAAAAAGCCGTATTCGCTCTCCACGCGTCTCGAAACCTGTTGGGGACTAAATGAAGAATCTGTTTGTCAGTGGGTTTTGTGAGAGAAAGATAAAGTTGACTACGAAATGAAACTTCGGCTTGTTTACTTCTTCTTGTCCTGAAGATTTTGCCGGCGAAACCCTCTCCCAGGTTTGGAAATCCTCCGTTACAACCATCTCGGAGGCGGCGGGGGGAGGCGACTCTGGCTCCGATGCTAGCCCTCAACCTTGGAAGCACGTGGACAAGAGCAACGCACATGGTGTGCGCGGTCTTGTCAAGCCTCGAACCGGTCTCCGAGGATCGGAAAATGCTATCCTGGCTATTAGTAGTCAAAATATTCTCGCCCTTAGAGACCAATATTATCCCTCGGCTTAATGATAATTAGTGGTAGAGCCACGTACATTTCACACTGAGTTCATGCTGCACACCCGAGATGGAGACCAGCTTTGCAAGGCGTGAGAGCGGGCTGGTGCTTGTTGAGAAGAAGAGTAAAGTCCGATTCGAAGAGATGAGAGTATGGGCTCTGAAGGGACAGCCTACTATACACACATACATCTGCAGTCCTATAGAGTATTGACGATATCTATCTGATGATGATGATGATGATCGGTGGCCACGTTCTCCCTACTCCGGCACGATTGCCTCGACCACGCTCTCCTCACCAGGCGCCCGGGTCCAGATCCCCGTGACCTTCATGCCGACGCTGTCGAAGAGCTCCCGAAAGTTCTTCTCGGTCCTCTCCTTTCCGGCAAAGCCGCACAACATGAGCAGGTCAGACGTCGTGGATAACCACGATGCGCCCTGCGCGGGGATGACATTGTCTTGGATCAACACCTTGCTGTAACCGGGCGTCATGGCTGGCTTGAGGGCCAGGAGAATCTCTCGACACTTCTCATCGGTCCAGTCGTGGAACTAAATATTATAATAGCTGGTGATTAGTAATTGATTTTGGAAAGGCACACCGTCATATTCCATCACCCCCTTCTGCTTGATCATTCTGAAAGAAACAATATAGAGAGGTCGGGAGAAGTGAAATGCTTACCACGCGGTGAAAGTAATAGGCGCGGGCGCCCTCCACCGGCTGTCTCTGGAAAAAGTCGTACGGCATCTTCTCGATCCTGGCTGGGAGCTCGTTCGTCCCGTTGAGAATCTGCTCCGTATCCTGCAGTATGAGCCTGGTGTCGGCCTGTTCAGAAGTGGCCTCGTGCATGATGAGCACTGTTTTTTGTTTGCATCAATCCGGTCAGCCAAGAGTCAAAAACTGTTTCGTAGGCTTTTTGAGGGATAGGAAAGAAGAAGGATAGGGTTGGTTCGCCCAGCAGCGCCTTACAGTCCAGACCCATACCACCACCCACATCAACCATCACAACACCATCCTTCTTCAGACCGGCGATGAGCCTCTCCTTCACAGGATAGAAGTCGGGCTCGGCCCAGTGCGCGCGGCGCAGTTCCGCCTGGTCCAGAACCGCGGCCTTGAACCCGTGGGCCAGCTTGGGGTCCCTCTTGATGTACTCAAAGGCATGAAGCTTGGTGTTGAAGGCCTTCTGCGTCGGGCAGTCGAGGCCGTCCGTGGGGTCGCGGTAGCCGCGCTCGGCTAGGTATTCTGGGAGGACTCGTAGAGTGGCCTCAAAATGCTTTCCACTATACGGATGCTGTTGTCAATATCAGGGCCAAGGGAGGCTGCTGAAAGAGAGGGGGGGGGGGGGGGGGGGGATGTAATATACGAACTGGATTTCGAAGCCTGCCTGGGTGTTCTCTGTGGCTAGGTTTTGCGCGATGTCGTTTGCAAAGTATAGATCGGGACCGGCTTCTCCGATGCAGCCGGTCGAGGCGAGGTGTTTGAGAAGACGGGCTTGGGAGTTTGTCGTCAGTAATCAAAAATGGACTCTCTCGATTTTATTTGCTCCATAAACACGACGTGGTAATGTTCCTTACAGAGAAGTGCCTCTTCTGCTCCTGTCTTCTCCGCCAGCTCAGCGGGCCCTTTGGGCTGTCTCTCGTCCAGCTGTTGGAACAGCTTGAGGTCGAATGCCACCTTGATGACAGCGTTCGTGGTGTTCTGGTGACATAACTGTCAGACAGGCTCTTTACCCTTCTGGAATGGTAGATGAATTCAAGACCAACATCAAGCAGAAATGTCTTCAGAAGAGTCTCGTGAGGCTTTTCCAGAGCCTGGGCTAGGCTCCACGCAGCCTCGAGCAGCCTCGCCCTGATCTTATCATCTGTAAGGTCCGACGTCTTAACGCCTTGACTGAGCTGTTCAGTCAGCGCGATGATGCGGTCCGTCTGGAGAGGCATTTTGTGTTGCGATGGTTGACGGTGATGATAGAAGGGCACGAGGTGTTAGTCGTTTGTGTGATGTGGATGAGATTCCGAGCAGTCTGAGAGGTGGGCAAGAAGAGATGAAATGAGATGATAATGATGAATTGCATAAATGAGAAAAAGAAAAGGACGGCAGAGACTTTGTATGCTTTTATATCTGACTTCTCTCATGGCTTCGTGGGATCCTAGTGCAAGCGAGCAAGCCCGAGCCCGAGCCCGCGTTTTCGACCTCGGGGCTGAATTGATGCACGCCAGCATCGCACCCAAAGGATTGCATACTGACGTTTACGCAGTAGAGGCATCCTTCCTTGGCTAGTATCATTCAGTGTACTGCCGATGCGCTTTGCTTGTCTGTGTCCATTTGGGGGCTATTAAGCAGTGCTGCAGTCTCCACACCAGCACTTAATAGCATGATGAGCACAGTTCCAATCAATGTTCATACTATTTGTATTGAAACAAACTATTGATCAAAACCGAGATGTCTTTTACTACTCACAAAATGAAGTACCCAGCTTGTTTTCTTCCGAATCAAAGTATTCCCATGCAATCTGACGACCTCAGACGAGATTCAACCCTCGTCGGGGAGCGCAGAAGCTAAGAAGGATTGCCGCTCCCGAACGATCTCGGGACAGCCACTCTCGGCGTCGGTATGAGCGCTGCCTGGCCCGGCCCGTGCATTCGGACGCGGCGGATGTTTGTTAGCGCCTAAGCTAAAGCAAGGGGGTTCAAGAGCTCAAACAAACACAGTCTAGCTCTCTCCCTCCCTAACAGCTGAGGATGCTCATCCCTTCGCCTTTTCTCCTCACTCATTCGCCGTGTTGTCCTCCTCATAAACCGGGGGATAGAACCAGGAAACGATAGGTGCATACACACACCCCCCTAAAAAAGGAAGATTAGCTCCTCCCAAGAATTTATTCGAGTGATCCAAAAGGATCATGGCCGGCCCTCTGCCTCCACCTCCACCTCCACCCCTCCCTCCCCGGCCCACAGGCTACATCTGGCAGCCCTCCGTGGGCACAACCTGGAATTATGTCTTGAATGATCCGGTGCGGCTCGACCATACCATCGAGCAATTCGATGTGTGGATCGTCGACCTATTGTGAGTTTGTTCAAAATCCCTCTCCAAGAAAGGAAGAAAAAAAGAAGAAGAAAGA
>JACWST010000088.1:0-24289 GCA_014850475.1 Cryphonectria naterciae
CAACAACAACAACAACAACAACAACAACAACAACAACAACAACAACAACAACAACAACAACAACAACAACAACAACAACAACAACAACAACAACAACAACAACAACAACAACAACAACAACAACAACAACAACAACAACAACAACAACAACAACAACAACAACAACAACAACAACAACAACAACAACAACAGCAACAGCAACAGCAACAGCAGCAACCCCCCGTCCAGGGCGCTGAGGTGAAGAAGCGCAAATATACGCCCAAGAGCCCCTGGACCCCCGAGGAAATCGAGCGGGTCATCGAGCTGAGGGAGCAGATGGGCATGAGCTTTCAGGAAATTGCACAGGTAAATTGGACCCTGCTCACTGCGATGCCCAGATTACCGCCATGAAACGTGTCCGTGCTGACTTCCTCACCTCTGTTGCAGGCCCTGGGACGACACACCTGGGGCTCCACTCGCGACAAGTACTACGCCGAGATCAAGAAGCGTGGTGCCGCCCGCGGTGCCTAAGCCTGTGCTTGCCCCCATCGTCGAATACCCAGCTGGCCGAGTAAGTATTCTTCAAACGAGACAACAGAAGGCTAGTCAATGTAGAGGATGACTAATGATTCGATAACCCAGGAATTAAACCCCATGCCCCCCAGGAATGTTTGGCGGGCCCCTCGGCAACGAAACTTTTTCTTCCCTTTCCCTTTTCCTTTCCTTACGAACAAGAAATACATGGTTCAACAGACCTAGAGCAGATATATTTTTAGGGTTGAATCAGGAACACGAGTTTGCGTACCAATGAGTGTCCAGTCTGGACTCCCGTGCCTGGAGATATGCCTGCTCGGCGCAGAACTGCTGTAGACACAACGGACAATGACCAGGAACATGCAAGCTGACCAATAAATAGATCGCAAAACAGTCTCGAGCCCAACTTACCACTTGATGAGAACCAATGACGCAGCCCTGCAGATCAGCCAGAAGTCGGGAAGATTACGGGAAACACCGGCGTCTGCGAGCAATACGAAGACTATACGCGTCGAGATCGAGAATTGATGCCTACAGCCAGACCTACCCAAGCTCTAGGAAACGCTCCTCGCATTCTGGTGCTAGAAATCCACCTGTGAGGCCGGAGAAGGCGGTCAGTTTCCTCGCCAGACCCTCGCTTTGTTACTAGAAAGCAGAACCAGGCTGTAAGGAATTCGTTACGCAACATGGACCAGGAAACTTCGAATGGGAAACACGCTTCTCGGGTCTCCTTCCAGTTGAAAGGTGATCTCTAAAACGTCGATAGTAGTCAAGACGAACGAGACAAACAAGACACGAGACGCGCATCCTCAAATCAACGCGACATCGCGCGCACAATTCCGTCAGCTGAGAAGGCTTGATCAGATTTTTATTTTTTATTTTTCTTTCTTTCTGTTTGAAAAAAGCTATGGAGGCTAAAGAACACAGCTCTTACGCCACCCAGAACCACATCTTCTGTACCCAGTTCTTGGGCACTGGTGGAACATCCTCGGCCTCGAGCGCATCCATCTCCCTCACGCCAGTGATGACGTCAATATCCTCCGTCTTGTGGGCAAAAGAGGTCCGCAGCCAGAGCTTGTGGCCGAGATACAGCACCAGGAAGATGGGGAGGGTGATGTAGGCGGCGAGGAAGTCGGCCACGCTCCAGTTGCCAGGGAAGAAGACGGCAAAGCCGTTGGTGAGGGTCACGACCACGAGGATGAGGAGCGAAAAGTAGGTGATGTAGGGCTGCAGGGCCGTCTTGTAGGGCAGAGTGTGCAGCAGGTTGCGGAACTCCATGGCCTTGCGGAAGCGGAGGTAGGTGATGATGCAGACGATCCAGGCGATAAAGCCAGAGATGGTGCTGATGTTGACGAACCAGTTAAAGGCCACCTCGCTGGACTCGCTCACGCTGAGGAAGGCCAACAGGCCGACAGCCCACGTCGCCAGGACGGCCATGTAGGGCACGCCGAGTTTTCCAGTCTTGGCAAATACCTTGGGGGCCTGGCCACACTGGGCCATGCTGTAGAGCACACGGGCGCCTGAGTAGAGGAATGCGTTGCCGGCGGACCAGGCAGACGTCAGGACGGCAGCGTTGATGATGTGGTTGAGGACGGGGATCTTGGCCAGGGAGATGCCGATGACCCATGGACTCGCCGCCGCGTTCGACTCGGCGGACAGCAGATTGGCATTGGTGGAGGGACAGATGGAGCCGATCATGAAGGCTCCCAGGCCATAAAAAACAGCCAGGCGATACACAAAACGTCCAGCTGCCTTGGGGATGTTGCGCCTCGGGGCGATGGTCTCTCCGGCTGCGAGGGCGATGAGTTCAGGCGAGGTGATGAAGGCGAAGCCTGCCTTGATGAAGGCTGCCCAGAAGGCGAGAAAACGGCCAGTGCTCCCGCCAACAAGGTACTCGTTTATGGGGCCCGGGTCCTCCCAATTTTCGAACCCTATGGCGTCATGTGTAGGGCCGCCGCCGCACATGATGATGAGGCCGACGAGGATCAGACCAGTGATAGTGATGAGCTTTATGCTGGCGAACCAGAACTCGGCCTCGCCAAAGACCCGAACGGCGAAGATATTCAACGCGAGGTTCACGAGCAGGATGATGGCGATCCACACAGCTGTCGGCACGGCTGTCTTCCAGTAGTCGAGGATGATGGAACCCGCAGAGACTTCAGCTGCCAGCAAGACGGCGTAGGCATACCAGTAGTTCCATCCTGTCGCAAAGGCAAGGCTGGGATCGACGAATCGCTCGACAAAGTAGGGGATGGTGGCACCCTTGAGGGGCAGGTAGACGACGATCTCGGCGAGAAGGTTCATCATGTTCCAGACGATGGCCATCATGCAGACGTAGCCGAGGAACAGGGCGAGGGGACCTCCCATGGACAAGATGGCGCCAGAGCCGATAAATAAACCAGTACCGATGCTGCGCGAAAGATTACGGTCAGTTTCTTTCCACCCTGTCCCGTGGGGAACAACAAAAGGGTTACTGCAAAGGAACTCACGCGCCACCCAGCGCAAGGAACTGGATGTGTCGGCTCTTCAGACCGCGCTGGAGCTGATCCTGTGCCCCAATCACATTGGCAGTGGCGGAAGTAACTGTGACTTCGCCAACGGCGAACTCCTCGTCCTTAGACCCAGACCATTTCTCCGGGTCCGCCGAAGAAGCATCTTTCTTCATGTTGGCGGTTGATCGAGAGCGCCTGGGGGGGCGGGGCTGCTCTGTCTTCAGGGCGTCGCTGGGAGGAAGGGAAAAGCTCCGAGTCGACGGTTCAGGTGTAGGTTCAGGTGTAGGTTCAGGTGTAGGTTCAGGCGCCGGCGCCGGTCACGTCTGTTGGTCTGTCGGTCTATCAACGTCAACACTTCTTCTAACCACACAGGATTTCGGGTTCCTCGTCGAGTGAGCGAGGCGGGTAAGCAGAGGATTTTAAAAGGCTTTCCCAAACTTTGACCGTGAGCATCTCCAAGGGCCCACTTGCAGGTACCAAACCCCAGAATACCGGAGGGGCGCGCCGATCAATGGCGTTCGTATCTATGGAGAAAAGATACAAACAGTGGAGCTCAGAATCCTTTAGTCAAGCCTACGTAAAACCGCACACTAATACAGTCTGTCAGGCACTTGTTTACTTGCCCTGCACAAGAGCTAGCAACTTAAACCGTGCTTAACCGAAAAGTCTGACCGTTGCCCATCTGCAAGGGGCAAAATAAAGAGTTGCGCTTATCCCCCAATGAGCACTACCAAAGAATGCTCACTTGGGTTCACATGACTGCAGCATTAGATCCAGGAGGCAAGTATATGCCCCCTCACACTATTACAAAGGGAGCGAAATAGATGAGGAGGAGGGGATCCCTCCATTGCCAATTGCTGAAGCAAAAGAAAGAGGCTGTCAAGCCACCCCCCCCCCCCACTACTGTGTATTCCCGCTGCGGAACGGTCCGCTTCCTAGGAATTTCCGCATCTTTCTTCCGAAGGTCGCTTCGATGACCAAATCATACTTGTCAAGTAACTGATATGTCTGCCCTTGCGTTTGACTGGGGCGTACTATGCAGCGAGGCTGCATGTGCGAGGAAGGATATTAGCTTCAATATCATTGCCGCCTGCTTGGCGACAAGGCCGATGATTTGCGAGCCCACGGCCAGCCATGGGAGCAACGAAAGATCAGTTCACACAAACATGAAGACGGGTGGTTTCCGTTGGAGGAGTTCGAGAGACTTCAGATCGCGCCATGATGGCTTATCAACATACTTAGACATCAAAGTTTGGGATGGAGAGGGTTGGCCATGGGTGATGATGATCTGAGTGTTAGATCCGTCACCCTTAGCCCTTTTGTGGGCTCGCATACCATATTATTTCCTTCATGTAGGAATTCCATTCTAATTTTTGCAAAATATCAAGCACATGAAGCTATGAATGATTATCATAACTACTCCCATTGTCCAGGGGCCTCTTCCACGAACTTCATGCTCTCGTACAGACCGAGGAACTTTCTGCCGTCCACATGTCCCACACGCCAAATTGCTCGGTGACAACGCCAAAATGTATCACAAGTCTCTTTTGGAAGCGCAATTCTGACAGTGGGCCATTCAATGGAGCTCAAAACTTTTTCGGAGCCATCTCTGGTGTGCATAGAACTACAGCACAGCTATCTAGGCCGCAGTGGAAGAATCTACAGTAAGCGCGCAGATGGCAGTGGACCCAGGCCCGCTTCATGTCCTTGGGGAGCCAGTTTTATGGACTTGGCGATATAAAGATGACATATAACTTCTCTAATATGGACATTGGTGGCCAGGGCTTATCAGATATGTATCATAGCAAACTCAAATTCAAACCCGAGCTTGGTTTTGATCCATGCACAATGCCTTTGATAACCTAGAGTGCCTCCAGGGTCTGGTGGGCGGTGCCAGGTATTCAGGAAAACGCAAGTTCATGTGCAGGCCAGAGGTATCCAGGTCGGTCCCCCGAAGATTTCATGTATCGAAGCATCTCTACCTCATTCTTTGAAGAAGGCAGCTTACTTCTCCCAACTAGGTATGCAGATCGGTCTTCTTCTACAACCCAACAGACGACCTTGCGCCGTAGGTTCCCCGTCTTAAGACCGCCCATAACGGTCATCTGTCGCTGCTACAACGGTGCTGTATAATGGCCTGCATGAGGCCAATATTGGTTGCCAAGATAATTGTAGGAGTATGATGTGAACGCGTGGCTGTCGATGCTAACCTCTCCAAACAAACTCAAATTTTTGCAGAGAAAATGGCGTTGTGTGTATAATTTCTGAGGATCTACAACGAAGCTGATGGCACATTACAAGAATTCCACCAATAATTACTTACAGCCCGACCCCTGCTCCTAGGGGACCTGGGCATAAGTCAAATGTTCCAAGTTCTCCCCCAGCCATTTGCTGAAATTTCACAGCCGGAGCTATACCATTGCAAAGGCAATCGGTAATCACCAATATCATTTCGACATAGGGCCGGCATCTCAGTGAATTTATTGAAGATTCCCAGGATAGAAGGAAGAAAAGATTTGTTTTGATGGGAACGACATGTCAATACGAGTCGATCTCCGATGACTGAAGTCCATATTAAGCTCTCCAGCTCTAGGCAACCAAAACAAGCTCAATTTAGCACCCATACCATGAGTGAGACATGATAACACAGTATATCTTGGACCATTGCTAATTGTTTCCAGTATTTCAAGACTCGTTGACAACGCCTTCCACTTTCGGTGATTCCTGCGATGTTGAGGGCTTCTCCTGCTTCGGAGATGCAGCCTCGGGCTTTGATCGTATGGGGATGCCCGAGAAGGGACACGTTGATGGGCTCCTGGGCGTCTTTGGGGTGGCATCAGCGTCCCCCTGACCGTCCTCTTCGATGTCGTCCAAGATCTTCTTCCCGTCCAGGTAGCCCTCTTGCTCAACTATCGGCTTCTCCATCTCCTCCACGAACTCGTCCCCGTCACGGACATACCACTTGGCAAAGAGATCATTCTGGATCCAGATTACTTTGCCGAGGGCCTTGACCAGCGCGATCTTTTTGTCCATCTTGATGCGGGGGTGCGACAGGAGCGCCTCCGTCAGCGTATCTTGGATGAATGCAAGGCAGGCGCCGATATGCACATATTCTATATGCAGTGGGTGCTCACGCCCTCTGCCGACGTGCATCATCCTAAAAAAGAGAGAACAAGGTCAGTCCAGTTATTACAGGGCGGCACTTCTTGATTGGGACTCAGAATGCACCCACCCAACTTTGTCGAGGTAATACCAAAAGTCCATCGTGCTCGGGTCGGAGCAGAGCTTGTTGAGGTATGCCCTGAGAAACATCTTCCGGTGCAGGATCTGGGGGCTGTTCTCGTTCAGGTTTGGGTCTACCGGCCCCTCGAAAGACGTACTCCTGGTCTCAAAGGCACGGGCCGTGATGTCGTATTGCAGCAACTTGTGATAGACGATGTTCACGATCGCCGGTATCAGCTGTTTGATGTACTTGGAACCAGCGATGAGCGCTTCGATATCATCTGACGCCATGTTAGCTCCTCTACTACGCTTCAACGGCATTCACTGGGGCGCGTACTGGACCCAAAGTCTAGGAATGTGTGAAGATATTGGATTCTAGCCTCCAAATTCGTGTAGAGGTCTTTCCTGTCGATATGTTGCCTCATCGGCCGAAATCCCATGAACGGTGCCATTTTGGTCTAGCTCAAAGCTGGTGGTTTCTGTTTCCCAGAATATGAGAATGATGTCGTAATCAAAGTGTGGGTTTCTTTTGCGCACGATGGCAAATTAAGTGGTCGCTAGCACTTGAAGATACGAGATGTTGCAGAGTGACGGAACAGGGCTGGTTTTTCAATCTTGAACCTACCCAAAGCCACCCAAGAAGAATGCTCCTTATGTATGATGGCTAAGTATATAAGAGAAATTTCCCATCCGAGACGCGATATTTTCCAATGCTTGCACTTCGCATAGCTGACATCATGTGTTTTGCTGCCCTCTGCTGACATTTGAGGCTGCGTCTATGGGTCAGACGATGGTGGTCTGACAAGGTGGATCCACGTTCCCCAGATCGAACCATCGGCCCTGCGGAGGCGGATCCTCACGCCTGGAACAGAGCGGTATTTCCCTCAGGCGTCAATGTAGACGCATAAGATGACTGCTCAAAACACGGCGATTATTTCCGTCTTCCAAGACAATTTCTAGGGACCCTTTAATTTGTCAATTCTCTCTTCTGCAAGGTCATTGGCTCGTAGGGTTTTGCAGCCCGAACGAACCCCTTATGAGCTCGACGGCCGATTGTAATTTCTTTGAATGCCACGTGACATAGTATGTACCTTCACCATGATGTCCAAAACCTAATATCTAGCCGCTAACTGTTCGACAGACCTTGTACGTTTTTTCATACTCGAGAGTGGCTTTCACGCTTTACGAACTCAGTACTTCCACCTGCGCAGCAAGTCTCAGGAAATTGCATATTCATCTTACATACTTGCCCCACCAATTTGATTATTTGCTCAAGTAGCCTTTGGGCACGCGCTATGGCTCACTCGCTATTATCAGAACGTTCGAGCATCGAGTATTCCGCTAGTGATGCAAAATTGTGAGCTCAGATCCGGGAGGAAAGAAGAAAAGCCGGTTCATGAGTTGCCTTTTTTGCCGAATTCAGGGGCCGCTTCAAGTGCAGTTTTCCCCCCGATTACTTATTCCTCACAATTTGTTAGAAGCCTGTTCGTGAGATATCAGAGCCTCCACTATGCTTTGCACATGTAAAGGCTTCAACCTACTTACTGCAAAGTCTCAAGGCTGGCTCAACCTCGTCGACACCCGAAATCGACAACTGTGGGGCTGGCCCTAGAGTGTGGACACCTTGATTCGCTTACCCTCGATCGCTTCGAGAGTTTCCTGAGTGATGCTTTCACAATTGAGGCTAATCACGAGCACTGTAGTGCTCTCAGCCACATCTCTATCGCTTCTGATAGTTCACAATTCTGATTTCAGCGTCGTTCGCAGCAGCAGCAGCAGCAGCACTGCCCCTACTAAAGAAACCAAGAGCTTGAGAGAGCTATTACTTCTGCGCGTAGGAAGACTCGACCGCTGATGCGCCTCATCAATCAGTGTGAAGCTGTAATTCGCTTTTTTCCTGGAAAGCAGCATATTCGAGTCATCGCTACTAATTATCTGTTGATCGACTAATACTTAGTACTTAGCCTTCATTATCAGAATCAACTTTGTACACTTATGCGATCCTTGCTCACCCGGCCAATGCCACCATTATTCTGAAACAGGAATGGTGGCGTACAGCCAATCTGAGGAGTGATTACAGTTGTGGAAAAGCGGATAGTTTCCAGCTTAGCCCTTTGTGAGACGTCTACGAGCATTGGAGGCTGGAGCCTGAAATAGCCACCCCCCCTATTCAGATCACTCTTAACACTGTTTCTGCCCAAATTCATATACTTCAGCGATAAGAAAACGAGATCTATTGCTCCTCGAGATATCGAGGTTTGCTAGAGATACGATCTCGAACAGTTGTGCCTCGTCCTTTGAGATTGATGGATCTCCTCATTACTCCAGCCAACCCGGCGTTCCCAACCGAGCCAGCTCCTTTCTTTGAAGATATCGAGCCCTGGGCTGGGGATCCATTCCTTACGTACGGCTCAAAGAGGAGCATTTCCACCCTGGAGGAGCTGAAGGAGCTCAAGCCAGATGCGCTATGTGGATTTCTTCAGACGCGATTCTTCTTCGGCCTCCTCGCGGAGATGCTGGGCCTGAACAAACTACAGGATGGGCAGCATGTCATCGACCCCGAACATGCAGAGCGCGAGCGCAACGCCCTCTACGAGGAATGCATCTTCGAGGTTAACGGACAGAAATTTCTCACAGGTGCCAAGGCTCTCGTATCCGGACCTTTGATGCTGGAACGGACACGAAAAGCCGCTGCGGTCATGGGTGGAGTCCTGCCGCGGCTCGCCTTCATCGATAAGTGCCTGGGAGCTGCGCACCGGACTGTCTTCCGACCTGATCTGGCAGATAGGATACACTTGGACGTTAAATATTCTCTGGCTGCACTCGGAGAGCTATTCTCAACTGCAATTCACACTGCCGTTGCGGGCCTTGGCTTACCTTTGCAATTTCGCTCCATCAGCCTTACCTGGCCGTATGGCTACCTCTCCGAAGGAGGGCGTCTTGAGGCCCGAATGCTGGAGCACGGGTGGTGCCCCAGCGAGATTGAGAAGGTCAGGACAGAATGTTGGGGTCTGAACGGCGTTCACTATGTCAGCAGACTCAAGAAACACGGGCCACGGAGGAGCCACGCAACCTGCCACAAATATCGATGTTCAGCCTTCCAGATCAAACTGGACGAGTATCAGCCTGCGCACATGGAACCTGGGTGTCCGTGTGACCTTGTGAGCGTCGACTTGGACAGTGTGATGAGGATCTTGCAACATACTCCGTCATACCCGGTTCTCACGGGCAAGATCATGCAGAACATAACTTGCGACAGGGAAGAAGTTCAAGTCGAGGCATTCAAACAGGGTATGCCGTATGTGGCCATATCTCATGTAAAATAAACCCCGCACCCGCAGGTATTTATAATAAACTCCTAACCTTGCTGACGTTTCTCTCCAGGTCTGGGCTGATGGGCTTGGAAATCCAAGGAACAACTCCCTGCCACGGTGCCAAATCGAGCGGGTCAACCGCCTAGTGGCCAATCTACAGCAAATCGTCGACCCGGAATGGGAGAGAGAAGGCAGGCCTGCCTACCGAGTCTGGATTGACCCTCTTTGCTGTCCTGTGAAATGGGAAGGCAAGAAGATCTCCCTGGAACGCATAGCCGATGTCTACCGCAAGTCCACACATACCCTCGTCCTGGATAGCTCATTCACAACCATGCCTTCAGAGGGTGTTCACCCTGCAGACCTACTCTTCCGGGTCCTCACCTGCTCTGCATGGATGCGCAGGCTCTGGACATTCCAAGAAGGAGCCCTGCCCCAATCGTTATACTTCCAGTTCGCCGACCGCGCTGTCGCAGCCGATGCCCTGTTCCTCCAGATTTTCGAAGCAGGCCACAAAGA
The DNA here is from genome assembly GCA_014850475.1 of Cryphonectria naterciae. Taxonomy (NCBI): domain Eukaryota; kingdom Fungi; phylum Ascomycota; class Sordariomycetes; order Diaporthales; family Cryphonectriaceae; genus Cryphonectria; species Cryphonectria naterciae. The sequence continues at coordinate 10,058 of JACWST010000088.1, forward strand.
CTCGCGGTACTCCAGGCTGCTGCAAGACCTTTGGCGCGCAATGAGCGCTTTTGCTAGGTTCTCCCCACGAAAGACAGTGGGGCCCTCAGCACAGCCCATCGATCCGCATGAGAATCCGTATGACGTTCTCATCAGGCTGCAGTGGGCTCTCAACTTCCGCTCAGTATCTGTCCCCAAAGATGAAGCGCTCTGCATTGCCACGCTGCTGGACCTGGGCGTTGCTCATATCCTCCTTGAAGACGGCAAGGACGCGGCACAGAAACGTATGGCGATGATCTGGGGAATGTTGGCTAAGAGACTCAATGGTCTGCCGCCCACGGCGATCTTCTTGGTCGATAACCCTCTCGATATCGAGGGCTTTCGGTGGGCGCCGAGAAGCTTCCTCGCTGGGGGGGCGGAGTCATCGGCCGTGGACGACACAGATGATCCATACACAGAAAGACAGTTCTTTGACTCCTGGATAGACCTGGCCCATCGCACTGTCAGGTTCCTCACGCCAGGGCCGGACTCCAACCCCGGTCAAGTGGTCCAGGAGACTGATCGCAGGGGATTTCGCGTCACTTTTCCAGGCTACATATTCCGAGTCTGTGCTCACAGGGCCGCAGGCAACGCCTGTGACGGGCGAGAGCTCCATCTCCACCCGTGGGATGCCCTCTTTTCGGTACTGCCCGAGGACCGAATCATCATGAAAGAGGAACAAACAGGAAAGTGGTTCCAAGTATGTAATTATGACCACACACAGAGAACCAGGAAATGGACCCACGAGGTCAAACAGCTGTGGTGGAAGTCCAACAGCCGTCAACTGTGCAGGCTTGCCGAGACGGGACAGTCTGCACTGATCAGGAACGTGAACGCGTCCTCGCATCCAGCGCCTCTGGACGGACCTCTGCCCGAGGTCGGGCTCCTGGTCCTGATCGACCAAGAAGACGACAAGGAGCTGTGTGTGCGAAGAAAGTTTAACGCCGTCCTCACAGAACTCTCGTCAGCAGGAGTGCTTGTGGCCGAGACGATGACGAGTCTCGCGGCAGAGCTCGCAGATGATGCAGTGATCGCGGCCGAGCTGTTGGCCCTGAACGAGGGGGACTTGACCCAGGACCTGTCTGTTGCCAAAGACAAGATCAAGACATACATGAACAAACGGATCTCGGAGACTGAAGAGGAGAGGCCTGGATTTGCAAAGGCTAAAGCAGAGAGCGAGTTCAAATATTTCAAAAAGAGTCAAGACTGGCAGGTTATGGTCATGTATTTCTCTCACCATATCATCATGGAGAAGACTTTGGACAACCAGGTCTGGTTAGTGGACTAGAAGAGATGCCGAGCAGGTACATTTCGAGTCTGTCACTTGGGAGAACGGAACGTCCAAGACGTATCAGGGTCTCATTAATTACATGATTTCTACGAACGATGATATGATAGCCACTATCAAAAGAATGAGTTCAAATCAGAGTGAACTGTTAGCTAAAGAGAAGTTCTCATTGAGGAGTCATGTTCCAACTTTGTCTCTCTTCTCTCTAATAGAAGAAAAAACCAAAACAAAAAAACCACCAAATCCTTCCTTCACCTTCATACATGATATCCGAGGTGAACCCTAACCCTGAGGCAGCCCATCAATCGGACCCACCTTGCCTCCTCCGGCAACCGAGGGAGTCACCGGCAGTACGGACGCGCTATTCACTCAGGATAGCAATTATGATGACGATGGCTTGCAGTCCTGCACTCTCCATCTGTTTTTTTTTTTCTGAAGAAAGGAGGGACCTGCTTACGTTGGCGTGCGCTCTAGACAGGACAGAGAAGGTGCTATCAACACCGTGACTCACTCGGACCAAACCCTCGGGCGAATTCCAACCACGCTTTCCTTGGCCAAGGAATTACTTGCCACGATTCCTAATATTTGCCTCGCAGATCTCTCGTCGCCACGGCAAGGCAGCAGGCACCATACACACTTCTCAAAAACCTCTCCCCAGAGAAGAAAGACGAGCCATCATGTCCATCGTCAACGTGGCCCTCGCGGGCGCGACGGGTAGTCTTGGAGCCCACATTCTCGACGCCTTCGTCCAGGACGGCAGCTTCAAGGTCACCATCCTCCAGCGCGCCTCGTCCAAGTCCACGCCGGCGCACCAGGACAAGGTCCGCGTCCTGACCATGTCCGACGGCCTGCCGCTGGACGAGCTCACCGAGCAGCTCCGTGGCCAGGACGCGCTCGTCGTGTGCTACCGGGCCAAGGACGCCGCCGAGCAGATCAAGTTTGGCGAGGCGGCCGTCGCGGCGGGCGTCAAGAGGCTCGTCCCCGCGGACTTTGGCAGCTGCGACAGCAACGGCAGGCGGGAGAAAGAGCTGGTCACGCTGTTTGAGCGCAAAGTGCAGATCCGCGACAGCCTGCAGAGGCTGGCTGAGCAGCACGAGGGCTTCTCCTGGACCTCGCTGGTCAACGGGCACTTCTTCGACTGGGGCCTGCGGGAAAATTTCCTACACTTCAACCTGCAGGAGAAGAAGGCGGACATCATCGACGACGGGGACAAGAAGAGCTCCCAGGCCACGCTGGCCCAGATCGCCAAGGCGACGGTGAGGATTATGCAGAGACCTGAGGAGACCAAGAACAAGATGCTGTTTATACAGAGCTTCTGCGTGAGCCAGAACGAGGTGCTGAGATCCCTGGAGAAGGCCACGGGTGCAAAGTGGGAGGTCCAGAGGTTCGACTCGGAGGATTTCATCAAGGAGAAGAAGGCCCTTGCTGATGGGGGCGACCTGGAAGCCATCGAGGACTTGGTGTTCGTCCTCGGGGCTCTCTACGGGAACTGGGAGGAGAAGCCAGATTTCGCAATGAAGATGCTGGGCTTGGAAGATGAGAACCTGGACAATGTCGTCCAGAGCGTGGTCAATGAGCTGAATGCGTAGTGTAGCTCGGGCTCGCCGTCAGGTTTGGTAGGGATTTTGCCTGTCATCCACACGTGAACGAGACCAGCAGCAGCATTCATTGCGTTGTAACAACTGCTCTTTCAAATAGAAATACACTTATGGTCGTGCACAATCAGTGACCATATTCCTCAATGTGATACTAAATTTCATCAGGGCGTCCCATGGACAGGGCTGGTGATCATACTCACTCGCCTTGTTGAGGGCACTGCTCACATCACGACATCTGTAATTTTCCAAGTGCATGATTATCACCCACTCCGAAAGTTGCTCTGGTACATGACACCGCCAGAGCTTGGCCAACGTGCTTCTGCTCGTGATGAGTACTTACTGTGGCGGTGTCAGCTGGGAAGGGCGAAGCTAAGCCCGCGCCTTGATCCGCCTACCAGATGACCAACATATCGACAGTTTACCTGCCTGCTTACAAACAGACAGTCGGCTTCACAATACAGACATTACGAACAACCTCGTCCATTGGCTTGGCTGCTGCCGAGTGAGTAACTAATAAATATATAGCCAGCTAGACACCTGTGACCAGCGGGCTTACCCAGCATCTGATGAGGTTTATGGAAAGCACGTCAGACAGGTTCGACTCATCAGGCTCGATAGTGCCATGCAGCAGGTTCTCAGCTGACCACTTCTGAAATGTGTCACTTCGATTTCGAAAGCTCTCTTGCCTACTTAAGTAAGTAGAATTTGGTTGGAGACTCTAGAGCCTTTTTGACAAGTTCTGCGAGAATAAGCACATGTTCTTTCGAGCTCAGAAACATGGGATAATCAAATAGCCGTAGACCTGACAATGTCCTTTTATATATATATATATATAAATGCCCATGGATCGTTGCAGCGTGGCCTTGCAACGGCTGGGTATTAATAAACATTAGAATTTCGCCTAATTTGGAAAGTTTTTACAGACCTGGTGCGATCTATCTTTGAAACACGAGAATTGGAACATCTGAAACCTGTCTCTGCGTTTCTTAATCATGCGGGCGCAGAAGGAGTACCAAAATGGTCATCCGTAAGCTCAGCACTGCGCGCCTGGCCAACAGACATCCCTCGTCTGTAGGTCGCACTTATGGTCGATTGTGCCGGAAATTATGGCCTCGGAGGCTGTGGAATTAGGGGAGGGTTCATATTCTCATATATATATATATTAGTACAGCATGAGCGGTGAGCCAGTTTATCCCTTTTGGCCCCTCGAGGCAGATTTGGAAGGTCTGCGTAAGGACTTTTTCTACTTGAGGCGTGTTGGGTTGTGACAGAGGCTTAGCGCGTGAGTGTTGGCACTGCCCTTACGGCCGGCGCCAAGGCTTCCGCCCAACAGTAAGACTACTAAGCCGAGGGTGGGCTCACAGTATGATAGCTACTTGCTTATATTTGATAATAATCCAATCTAGCCATCTATCAAGCACGCAGCCGAATCCTATCCCTTTCTCTCAAGCCTTGTGGAAATGCGAACACCACAGACTACATCTCACCATCATCATTATCATCATCACCATACATTTACCCCGGCGGAAGCATTAGGCTCAATGTCGTCTCTTTGCGCTGATTCTATTGTTTACGAGAAGAATATGCCGAGTTTCAAAAGCCGCCATAGTTCTCGGAAGATTTTGCCACGCTTCCGCGGAGGCTACAGAATTCCATGGTGCCTAAAGGTATCCCAAACAGAGTCGAGCATTTACAAAAGGTTGAATCAAGACACCAAACAAGGAAGCGGGACGGACAGCATGAGAACGGAAGCCAACACCACAGCCACCACCACAGATGATGATCATAGCAATCACAACTCCCACCACCAAGGCAGCCCAAAGAGCTCGACACTAATCATCGCCGGATACACGTGCATCGGAAAGACAACCTTCACGCAGGAGAAGGAGCTCTGGGCAGGCCTCGGCCTGACCGACGTCCTGGACATGGACTCGAGCACATATAGCCGGGAGCCAGATTTCCCAGACAACTATCTGAGAGATATACGAAAAAAGGCAGACGAGGACGGGCCCCGCGTGCTCCTGGTCGCGACGTTCCCGGGCGTCGCGACCAAGCTGAAGGAGGAAGGCTACTATGTCGCGCAGATCTACCCGCGCAAGGACACAAAAGAAGAGTGGCTGCAGAGGCTGGAGGACCGCGAGAAGGAGGGAAAAGAGTCGCGGCTCTATAAGCTGGTCGAGAAGAACTGGGATAATTGGTTTGACGATATGGAGAGGAGAGAGGTGTCGATATCCGTCAGGGTCTGCTCAGAGGAGTATCTGAGTACTGTGATTGGTGAGATATGTCGGGCGTTTTTTAAGGAGTCACAAAATGATCCGACGTTGACTCGGGAGGAGACATGACGAGGTGCGCGGTGGTGGCTGGTGGATGCCAGCACGGAATTCTGGCTCTTTGGAAAGAATGGATGGGGCTCAGTACAGGCATTGGGGCAACACAAAGTTACGTAAATCTTTGGCTCCCAAATCCGCCGCGATGCAAAATTTGGACTCGCGCGCCTCCGCCAAACTCTCATTTCCCCCCCTTCCTCCTTCCACGTGAAATGACGTGATTCTCTGAGAGGCTGAATATAGAGGATGTGAATATCTATCCAAAGGAGCTGAAGAGTCGAGGCTGGAGTGTGTCTCGTTGATGATCATGACTATGACTTTTCCACACTTCCACCACGGCGGCTGTCTAAAGATTAATATCATTTACTAAAAAATCAGGTAGATGCGCCAACGAGCCATGGACGCCGTCGATCTGGAGGAAAGCGGCTACCCGAGCATTTGTCCCGCCGTTATTGGGTCAGGAACTGGACCTGATAATCATTCACAAAATGGAGCTGTAAAGATAGCTCATCCGGCGGTGGCAGCCGATCAGTTGCGCCGGTCCCTTTCACCCCGCCAGGTGCAGATGATAGCAATAGGAGGTACAATCGGGTGAGAGAAACACACACACACAGAGAGAGAGAGAGCCCATCATCGATGCGCGAGAGCCATGGAGGAGGACTTACTGGCCTAGTAGCTAATTATTACTAACAATTGATTTCACTTTCCAGCACCGGTCTCTTCCTTGGCACAGGCAAGGCCCTGGCGACAGGCGGGCCCGCATCACTGCTCATCTGCTACGCGATCGTCGGCGGCATCGTCTTTGTCACCATGTTATCCCTGGGCGAGATGGCGGCGTACGTGCCGGTGGCGGGCAGCTTTTGCACCTTTGCCGGGCGGTACGTCGACGACGCGCTCGGCTTCGCACTAACCTGGAACTACTGGTTCAACGACGTCGTGTCGACGGCCTCGGACCTGGTCGCTCTCCAGCTCCTCATGCAGTACTGGACGTATGATTTCCCCTGGTACGCCCTGGGGATCATCGTGTGGGTCCTCATCGTCGCGACCAATGCCGTCCATGTTCGTGCCTACGGCGAGCTCGAGTACTGGCTCTGCCTGCTCAAGGTGGTGACCATTGTCATCTTCATCCTGGTGTGCATCGCTGTGAACTGCGGGGGTAACACCTCGCACGAGTACATCGGCGCCAGGTACTGGTACCTCCCGGGAGCACCCTTTGTCGGCGGCATAGGCGGTTTCGCCAGCGTCTTCGTGACGGCGTCCTTCGCCTATGGGGGCACCGAGAGCATTGCCATTACCGCAGGGGAGACGCGCGACCCGGCGCGCCAGCTCCCTCGCGTCGTCAAGAATGTCTTCTTCCGCATCCTGGGCTTCTACATCCTCTCTGTCCTCCTCATCGGCCTGAACGTACCGTACAACTACCCAGATCTGGACACCAAGACAACGAGGACGTCTCCCTTCACCCTGGCCTTCCAGATGGCCGGGGCAAGAGTTGCAGGCTCCTTTATGAACGCGGTCATCATGACGAGTGCCATCTCGGCGGCAAATCACGCCCTCTTTGCAGGTAGTCGTCTGCTCTACACGCTTTCCGTCAACGGTCACGCGCCGAGGATCTTTGGACTCCTCACTGGGTACCAGGTCCCTCTGGCCTCCGTTCTCACAACGTCGGTCCTATCTGGGCTTCTTTTTGGATCATCCTTCATCGGTGCCGGCCAGTTGTGGACCTGGCTGCAGAATATCGTCGGCGTGTCCAACCAGCTGTCGTGGATCAGCATAGGAGCCGCGTCGCTGCGATTTCGTGCTGGACTCCGGGCGCAAGGCCGAGAGCACCTCCTGCCCTTCAAGAACTGGACATATCCTTACGGTCCAATCATCGCTGTGGCTCTCGGCACCGTGATTGTCCTCGTGCAGGGCTGGAGTTGCTTCAGTCCCACGTTCAGCCCCGTCGATTTTGTCAGTTTCTACATCGAGCTACCCATCTTTGCTGCCATGTTCATGGTTTGGAAGCTGGTGAAGAGGACGAGGTTTCAGAGGGCGTCAGACATGGATTTGGTGACGGACGTCTACACGAAAGATGATGTCGAAAAGGAGGAGGAGAGCTGGAGGGTGAAAGCGAGAAGATTTGGGACGTGGTTCTGCTTTTGAATTTCGATACACCCCTAATGGAGGCAAGTTGACACTTTGGCCTACCGAAGCACTATCTGACCAAAGACGATCGTGGCTACAGCATAGCAAGCCGAGCTCACAAAGTACGGCATGCCTAACGCCCCGCCTCCCAGGCCAATACCCTTGACCCATAAGACCGCCATCAGCGGCGCACCGATAAGAGAGCCAAGCGTCTTAACCAGCATCACAATCGAGAAGATGTGGGTATCAGCTTCACCAGCGCGTAGGCCATCTTCATCTTCGTCGCTGCTCGAGCCCTCGGAGCTGGAGACGATAGATGGCGATTTTAGTAGCGAAAGGGTGAAGATGGGAAGTGCCGAGCCCAGAGCGTAGATGAACATGGCTGGTATGAGAAGCCAGATGGTGGCGGCTAGGGCGATGGCGAGGGCGCCGAATATGGAAACGCCGAAGCATACGTTGGCGAAACGAATGTTGATCCGGTCGGACGCGTCTGGTGAATCTTGGCCCGCAGAAGGCTTGGCGACAGATCGGAGGACGCGGGGCACGATGAGGGTCAGGAGGGTGAAGTTGACGACTGCCTTGCCGGAGATCAGGTATCCGGCCGAGGCAAAGGTCCAGTGATATCTTTTTGATATGTACTGGACCAGCAGCTTTGTGTCAGAGCTTGCCAGGGAGGCGAGGAGGAAGCAGAGAAGCATGAATATGAAGTTGCGAGAGTGGCTCCTGAGTACTCTCCTCAACGTGCGGAACCTCTCCACGACCAACTGCATGAGCGAGGGCCCGGCGTGCTGTGCTTTCAAGAGGGGAGAGGACAGGAGAGGCTGCTCCTGCTCGTCTGAATATCTTGCAGACAACGTGACGTCAGGGACCATCCGGATGACCAGAGCTGCTGTGAGGAGCAGAGCTATGCCGATCCAGAATGGCAGCCACAAGAGGATCGTCATGGAGAAGGATGCCAGGGCTGGTCCTAGCAGGTTCACAACATACGAAATGGAGCTCATGTAACCAAAGTAGGAGGCCCGCAGCACATAATCGTCTGTCATCCCGGCTGTCAAAGAGTACGTGATAGAATTAAATACGCAGTCTCCGCCGAGGAATGACAGCATAGGACCTATCACAATGGCCTTGGTTGGAATCGCCTGGTCGAAGTAACCGACGAGGACAGCCCAGGAAAGCATGAAGAGCCGAGGAACCAGATTCAGCCAGAGGACGACACGTCTGCCATATCGCTCAGCCACGAACCCCAGGGGTACGGTCATGAGAAGATCTACCATCTATTCATTAGATAAAAAGTCCGGTATGAGGGGAGAATACCAGACACGGTGGATGGTTTTCTTTTGGGGAGGGGGGTTTCACATACCCCCAACAACCCAGATCGTATCCATCGTTCCCTGAAGCCATCCCAGACCCTGCTGGACAACATCGATCTTGCAAAGCACCTCATCGACGGCGCCGTCAGGCCCAATACGTGAGGGATCATGGTGAAGGTAGTACTCCAGACAGAGACGCCTCTCGATCACCAGGTTCAGCGGTAGCTGGTAGAGGCTGGCTGCAAGATTGACCAGAAGCAGCAGGCTGAGCACTGCGGCGATGGCGGATCCTGGAGGCTTCCCGCGATGGGGCACCCCGTCCATCGCTTGAATCGCCCTTCAAAAAAGAGCAATCCGATGTTAGCCTGGCCCGCGAGGCTTGGAATTCGACACGAGCGAAACCCCGTGATGGCAAATATGAGGCTGTGCTTGGAGGGGGCCGGGGGGGGGTTAGGTCCCGGCGTAAGGAGTGTGAACCGCTTTGAAAGAGAAATATTCCGCTGCAGAGATTAGGCAAGGTACTGCCTCAAGGATCAAGCATCGATAGATGGTTCAAGAATGTGCCCTCGAGTCAACCAATACTTGCAGTTGATCAGTCGGAAAGGCAAATTCACGTGGTCTAGGGAAGGAGGCTTGGGAGGGTTCCGATCAACTGATATGACCCTGATCCTCACTATCGGATTAGTGCTCAGGGCAGCTAGCCTGTTTACATCATAGCCCCGCCTAGTGCATATGCACTGTACAGCATGTTATGAGTAGGGTCGTCGCTGTATCACACCCTCCTCCCTCAACACCTTCCTCATATTATATATATATATATATATATTTCCCATATAATCTTATATATTATATATATATATATATGTATATATAATATTTCTTGAATCAGCAATAGACACGGCGCGGGCTGGTTCCTTACGCTTCAATGCCCCGATCCACCGTCTTTGAAGCCTCACGGTGCAGGCAACTAACTAGATGCCTTATCCAAGCCTCATTGGACCTCTCAAGAGAGCGGAGGGCTTTCAAACCCCCCGAGCTTGACTGCAAAGACTCACCAACATTTTATCCACACCTCTTTGCCCATCTCCCCAAGCCATGTGGCACCCAAGAGAGTCTACTGTATTTAATGTTGTGGTCATTCTGTCGCTGTCTCCCCAGTCTTCTCCCCTCTTTACTACATCAGATGTCTGTCTGATGCGGAACCAAACCCACAAGTTGGGGGACACGTCCTCCCTGACTCGTAGGGCCTGCGTCTTAATCCACGAATGTCAAAGCACAAAGCACATACGAGTTCTTCTCGTGTCACAAGCAATAAGAAGGGCGCCTCTTTGCCCCTCCCAAATGGACAGGGAATCAAAAGGTTATGAGCAAGTACGTTAGGGGCTTGACACAGAAATTAGCAATTGGTATATGATCCTTCGGATACGGCCAATTTTATGTAAAATTTTCGGTCCTTTGGCGCAATGGTAGCGCGTTACTTTCCGGTGGTAAAGGTTCACGGTTCGAGTCCGTGGAGGATCGCTGTGCGCGTCGTGCGCTCTTTTTGGTTTTGAAGGATGAAGCATCAAGTAGTTCACCCCATGAGGAACCTGTGTTTCTGCCATCCTCACCATAAACACCGAGACGAACAAATACCAGATGGCTATGCTTGGTACATATTCTGGGGACAAATGGATAAGCCAGAGTCGCGATCGGGCAAGAGAGAGTGCCGCGTGGTAAACCAATCCAGCTGGTTCAAAAGCCGAAGTGTGAAGCGGAAGGTCTTGCGACGAGCGTCTAGAAAAGCCCTCTCTCTTTGTGAGAATGCCGTAGTAATGCAGCGGAATGTTGCCAAATCACAGTGTCTCCAGCAAGAATACCCACCTCGTCTGCGTACGTATAGCTAACAGTAATGGGAAGTCTGTTGTTGCACATCGTATAATAATAGGTGATCGGCCGTTAAATTCATCATCATCACTCCAGCCTGCTAAAAATGCTATTAAACTCACCAAAAAGGACGCAAGTCGGCAATGCTTTTGCTCCAGACATTAGATTTTGACGTTTCCCGAACACCAATTCCCAATCCGTTACTTTGTGCAATGAGTGTGATGGGATTCAGTACTGTGACCGCCTCCCTCATCCTACATAATCACTCTGCGCCAGCTTCTGCTGCTGCTCCTGGAGGTCAGCCCAGCTCCGGAGCTCCTGCTCTTCATCCTGCGCTGTCATAGTAGCCCCTGAGTCCTGGTAGGCCGCAGGGTCCTGGTTGGGCGGGCTCAACGTTGCCGCCGTGCCTGTTCCTGTCTTCTCCAGCCTCGTCAGGATATCGAGAAAAGCCCTGAGGTACTCCTCGTTGTGCAGCTCGTGCTGGCCCTTGTGTTCAGACCGGTCGCTTAGCAGCGTGCAGGCGACCTGTCGGATCTTGCTGATCAGAGACCCACCGTTCGGTTCCATATGGCACTGGTCAATCGATATGAGCACATTGAATAGATCTTCCACGACCTCCTCGCGCGCGTTCAAAAACAGGCGGTCGATGCTGTCGGTGGCCCTTTCGGCGGCGGCTTGTACGGCTGCAGCTGCCAGACAGGAGGCCGAGTACTCGGCTGCAGTGCGGTACACGATGTTGCCGGAGGCCTCCGCCTGCGCCTTGATGCGCGACTTTTGAATATGAACATCGCGTAGCGTCAGGTACCGCTCCACGTAGTGAGACCGAGTGGCCAACAGCGAGGCATAGATATTGGCCTTTTGGATCTCATACTGCACCTTGCGCTTCTTGGACTGGTCTCTGGCAAAAAGATACCGCACGTCATTGATCGGTTGGTGGTCGGGATAGGCGGCCGGGAAATATTGGTAGTCGCAGGTGCTTATTCCTTTCGAGCCCTTCTTTATATAAGGAAATGTCACCACACCCAGCCGTTTCATGTTCACCTTGAGCTCTGGTGGGAGGCTCTCGGCAACATCTGTCATGCTCGCAAGAGCAGAGTGCAAGTACTGCTTCTGCTGGTCCCAGCCATAGGCGGCCATCCCATGGGAGAGCTCGATGCGTACGAGGTCATCCATCGTCCGATAAATCTGGGCACACTTGACAAACCCTGTGATTATCGATACGGTACCTTCAGGTTGGGGAAGGATCCTGTCCGCGAGAATGTAGGCATCATCGACCTCACGAGGAAACTCAGGATAAGAAGTGTTGGGGTTTGCTGGCGGGATAATCAGGTCACGGGACGAGGCCCCCAGCTGGGACATGGACCTGGGGTGGTGTTAGAATCTCTCACAACAGAGAAATGAATGGCTCTCAAGCCGCCGACTCACCGAACACCCAGAAAGATGCACCAATATATGCGCTTCCCGATCTCGTCACTTATGAAATCAGTGGGCTGATCATCAGGTCGACCGGGGTCATAGGAGAGCGAGGTTGGGGGAGGTCTCATCTTGTGGAACCCCATCTCCCGCAGAAAGAGAAGTGACTCTCCTAGAAAACGACGACACTGGTTCGGCCGCATCGTGTAGGCAGCACCCAGGCAGAGGAAGTAGCTGATGGCGGCATCATTGACAGTGATGGCGTCCTTCAGCATGTAATCCGTGGGACGCATAGCCAGGGCCACCTTCATACATCGGTCGACCAGCATGATGGCCCTGGGAAACTGGTCGTAGCTGTGAGCGGCCTTCAGGTGGAGGCGTGCCGAGCGCGGGAAGGAGGCTACCAGGCCACCGATCATGCTAGCTAGGAGAGAAAGGAACTCCGGGTTCGACCGATCCTCGCGGTTCTTGAATGCCTCCCTGAATGTAGGCTCGTGAGGAAACGGCGTCAAGGGATGTATGTAGGTAAAGAAGTCGTCGACCAGAAGCTGCAGGACAGCCAGAGGCGCAATACTCATCTCCGCATCCATGACGAACTGTCCGTCCGGCGTCGCGAGCGAGACCAGTGTCTGAGCAGCACTTTGAAGCGGTGGTATCGCCTCGTTCGACCCTTCGGTACCAAGTCTTCTCCGTTTTTCAGTTTCCCGTGCAGCTTCGGCAGCCTTGTTGGGAGGGCCTCTTCGTCTCTTTACGCGGTAGAACGTGCAGAGCACGTTCAGGTCCCGGCAAGGCTGGCAGGGCGGGTCACCTCCTTCGCACTACATCAGAGCCAGGGCTGACAGTCAGTAATGTCTCCAAAATTACCAGCTGCAACAACGGATCTCAGGAGCCACCGACCTTGACTTTCCTCTGGCTACATAGGTCACAGGCACGTGGGATCCTCCTGCTTCTCTTGCCCTTTGTGGGTGGAGGCGATTCAGACGCAGGGGCGTCGGGCGGCTGGAGAGGCATAGGAGTTGTAGGTTCATAGGCCCCGGGCGGAGGAGGGTATTGCATCGGGGGAACATCATGTGGGTGGTGAGGCTGATATGGATCCTGGGGTTGGTGAGGCTGATATGGATCCTGGGGTTGGTGAGGCTGATATGGATCCTGGGGATGGTGAGGCTGATATGGATCCTGGGGTTGGTGAGGCTGATAAGGATCTTGGGGATGGTGAGGCTGATATTGATGCTGGAGGGGGTGCTGGTGATGGTGCGGATGTTGTTGGGAAAGTTGCTGTTGCTGTTGCTGGTCACGGGGGTCCGGCTGCCCAATCTGATAGGAAATACTCAGCCTATGGTCGTTGTTCGCAGGAGAGGAGGCATAGGCCTCTCCTCCTCCACCCCCTCCTCCTCCCTGGACCTGGGCCTGGCCATGTCTGCTACCGTTGACATCGAGGATCGGCAGGGCACTGAGGGGGTAGGGCGAGGGTGATTCGTGTCCCGAGGGTGTGTTGTAATGATAATAAGGAGGAGCAGCGCTGGTGCTCGTTGTCGTCGTGGTCAGGAGCTGATCTAACTTCGCAGGGTTCGTCGTGGAGGAGGAGGGCGGAGAGGTTGTCGATGGAGTCGGGTGGTGGGTCGGGGCGTCATACAGTCCAGACATGATGATGAACACATTTAACCTTTAGCAGTCACACTATAATGGAGACCGAGCCGGTAAGATGGAACAGGGCAGGGCCAGGCTCGTTCGTTCGAAGGCAAAATATCGGTGATTGTCCGGGACAAGTACGGGAGAAGTACGGTAGAATCAGGAGGGAGCCTTGACGCGGGGTAAATAAGTGTTGGGATGCACACCACAGAATGTTGAGGTGGTCAGTCATTGGTCGAATGCCCCTTGCCCCGCCCATCCCTGTTTAGTGTTCCAAGCTCCTTCCTCCACTGAACAGCCTTGGCGCCTTAGATAATAGCGAGGTTACCTGTGCCGTAATATTTCCAGGGCATTTTAGCCTTCCAAACCCTCTACAACATCTATGGCCATAGGGCCTGACCTGCTAAGCTCTAGGCACTCAAGCGCTGAAGAGACCTGCTGTGACAACCTCAAAGTAGATTTACGGGCGACCAGACTCGGCGCAGGGAGATTTTAGTTGTGTGCTCGCGAGGATGCAGCGTGTGCCTTGATTTCATTTCTTTCTACTTCTTTCCTTCTCTCTCTTTTTTTTTTTTGGGGGGGGGGGGGGGGGGTTTTTTTTTTTTTTTTTTTTTTTTGTGATAAATGTCCCGGGGGGGGTTTTTTTTTTTTTTTTTTTT
>JACWST010000088.1:24299-44109 GCA_014850475.1 Cryphonectria naterciae
GGCCAACAACGGGCGAGAGAGACCTGCGGTGACAGCCACAGGGGAGTTGTGCGGGGGCCTCGTTTGGGTGGGGGTTTTTTTTTTTTTTGTTTTTTTTTTTTTGTGGGGGGGGGGGGGGGGGGGTTTTGGGCTTCTTTTTCTTCTGTATGGCAAAAATTGCCCAGGGCGGACTTATTCTATTGAATATTACGGCTCTGATGCCCTTGGTCCCTCATGAGTATGATATTCGACCACATTATATCCAACGTTATCCATCTTCATCAAGACAAGTTTTCCCCTCCTTCAAAAATATGTTCAGACGCACTGCGTGATATCTTTATTCCTTGTAGCTGCACTTAGTACCCGAGCTTGTCCTGCGCCCTGGCTGCGGCCTTCCGCGCCCTCCTTCTGTTCCTGATGGCATCCGCCCAGGCAAACGTCCAGAAGGCCGTGACGATGAGGATGAGCGCAAAGGCAGCCCACGACAGCGCTAGAAATCCGCCGCCCCGATACGCGGCCAGGCCGTACGCGGCACCGTGGGCGCGGACCTCCTCGACGACCTTTTTGCCGCCGAGAGTGGTGACCAGACTACCGATGAAGAGGAAGAGGCACGAGGCGAGGGCGGACCCCAGGTTGCCGTAGATGGCGAGCTGCTTCGTCCGGTGGGACATCTCGCCTGTGACTTTAATGGCGAAGATGGACCAGGTGGAGAAGCCGAACGAGAGCAGCCCGAAGAAGCCCGAGATGATGTACATGGCGAGGATGGCCCGGAGGCAGTCAGCGAGTACCTTCATGGCGTCGTCGATGCCGTTGACCGCGTCCTGGACAAGCCCGATGTCGCTTAGGTCAAGCTGGTAGGGCCCGACGCTGAGGCTCTGATTGAGCATGGACGAGAAGTTTAGAACTTCTGCGATTTGAATAGGTATGTCAGCACGATGTATCTTAAAAGGTCTGGTTCACTAAGCCTGCTTACTGGTATAATCGGCGGGCGTCGTGCAGTTCGTGGTATTGAACGAGGCGCCGGCAGAGGTCGCGTTGGGGGTGAAGTTGCCATAGCACAGGTCGAGCAGATGGACCGAGTACCACTGCTGGATGTTGAGCTTCGAGTACAGCTCGTCCGCGAGGTCGTCCTCGACCTTCTCGAGCTCCTCCTTGGCCTCGTCCACCAGGTGCGCGAGTCCACTGGTGGCGGCACTGGCGGCGCTCTCCACGGCAGACGCGGCCTCGGTGGCGACGGAGCTGGCTGCAGTGGCAGCCTCGGCCGCCGCGGACGTGGCAGCGCTTGCCCCCTCAGCGATGTCGGACGTGAGCTCGCTGACTCCGAAGCGCTTGGCTGGGGCGGCGTGGTATCGGCTCAGCAGGTTCGGGGGGTTCGTGATCTGTGGCATGGCTGCCGACCGGACCTTTAAGTTCGTATCGTTCAGGAGGCTCTTGCCCAGTGTGGAAGTGTTGAACTAGAGAACACGTTCAGTATACATAAGCGCGGCGGGTGGGGAGCATAGAGAAACACATAGAGAGGGTGAAAGAGGAGGCAACTCACGTAGACTACATGGTAGTCTTCCATATAGCCAGGGCTATGACCTGGAATGATGGCGAATATCACCAATATAAGGCTGACGGCGGCGAAGAGAGCAGATGCTGCACCAGGCCAAAAATATCTGAAGCGCAATGACGGTCTCTGCTGCACATATTGCTGCTGGGGTGGGTAGCCTTGTGGAGGCCCATCGGCCTCGAACGTCTCTCTGAAACTCATCTTGGTAGTGGCAATAAAAGAAGAACAACGAGTACCTGCTCGTATAGAATCAAAGAAATATGATATTAAATTTTAGGATAGAAGCACAGTAATAAAGGAAAAAGAAGAGTGAGAAGTATTAATTAGATCAAGAGTAGTGGTGGAGGAGGTGATGATGATGAAGCATCAGGTTACCAAGACAGAACAACAACGATGACAACAACAACCTGGGAGAAAATGAGCAAGATAAATGCAACTGGTCTAGAACAGTCGATCAGGAGATCAAGAGGTCCATATCGTATACGTGTCTCGGGCAAGAGGACTCATAAAAAGACAATGAAACCGGTTGTACTATGTATATCAAGCCGGCTGAGGCTCTCTCACGAATATGCCATGGCGGGCGCCTACTGGCGGAGAGCCGGACCTTGCCCCAGTCTCGGCACTGCCACGAGTGCCATCGCTGGATACGCGGCACGTTGGACTCACAAGAACCAATACCTTCACCAAGAGCAAGGGAAGTCTCAGATTCGTTGGCAGTGTGGGTAAGGAAACTGCATGTCCAGCTGGCCACTCGATGGGCCGAGATCCAAGAAGGCCGGGGTTGGGTGAAGACACGAGAGTAATCATCAATGAGCCGGGAGAGCCGTCATACCCTTGTTGTGTGGGGCCAGAAGAAAAGGTCCAGGGGAGCAGTGCTGTCCTCTGGTTGGGTGGGATAACCGCGGGTTTCAGAATCCAGCGGCGCATCGCCAATGAATTCCACGCCGAGTCCTGCAGCGGCTGTTGGCATTTCTGCAGGCCATTCCGAGCCCCCGTTTCAAAACACGCAATGCTCAGGGCCCGGTCGAACGACCTCCGCCGTCCTCTGTCATGACTTTATTTCAACGCAGGGACGATTTCACTGCCGAAAAGTCTGATTGATCTTAGGGCTTCGAGGCTACCGACCAATCATTGCCAGCTCTGTCGTCGCAGACCAAGACTGGTGGTCAGCACCAGCCAGCCGTTCAGGCGGTTCGCAGGTCGTGCGCCTGGTTGAAACTGTGGGGAGGCCCGGGGGGGGGGGCTAGTTGAGTCTTCTTGAGCCACATTCTCTTCCTCTCGAAGGGTTTAGCTGATGATGGAAAGCATTCCCAGCTTAGCTGTCGCATATCTACTTCTTATGATATTCATTTAGTCTCAACTAGATCTCACTTATTGATCCTCTTCTGAGATATCTTCCGCTTATTGAGACTCCATCGTCACCTCGGTTGTGGTTGGAAGCACACACAATTCATGTTGTCATTTGAAATTCCGGTGTTGAGACCACCGCGCTCTCTCGATACCCAATACCGACGATTAAAGAGGAGTTTTCATTAATCAGTTGCTGAATACGCCCTGTGCTACTCTTCATGCCAAATAAAACCTCTCAGAACCGAAGCCACACACCTTCTGGATGACGGCGGCTAGCAAGTGGAATACATACTAAATATAGTAATTCATCCTCCAATGTCAAGCCCGCCAAGTTAGAAGCAACAGCGCCAGACCATTAGGCGCATTGAAAGAGTTCACAGGCTTGCAGACACTGATTAAAGATTTCATGGTGTCCAGTGACTCAATCATATAACAGAATCATCATTCGGAGAGGATCAAGAATTATCCTGCTCGCCCACAAGCAAGCCGTATCTGCTGCAAAATGCCGGTCCCGGCCCGGGAGCGGAAGCTCAGTGCCGGGTTCCACTCACGGCGACGGAAGGCAACATGATTAATATTACCAATGTAGAAATATAAATGTATACAACGAATATAAACCAAAATCTGAACTTTCGTCCTCTCAACCATTATTTTCCCTTACAAGCCACCCACTGTAGATATCCCACGCTAGTCACCATCTCCAACAACAACAACAATCTCTTCTTCTCAACCTCGCCTTAAAAAAATCACATCAACCATGGTCACCGGTGGGAAGCACGTCGTCTTTGATATCGTCGGCACATGTGTCGGGTACGAGGCCTGGTACGAGGCCATAGAAGGTCAGATCGGTGACCGTCTCAAGGCCCACGGCATCAACACCAGGCTGTTCGCCTTCGCCTGGCTCGAGTCCTCGGAGCGCGAGTTCACCTTCCTCGACCTCTCGGGCCGGTATAGCCCTTACTTCCCTGTGTTCCGGTCACTCTTCCACCGCGTCCTCGCCCAGGTCGGCGTCCCAAACGTCCGTCAAGAGTTCAGTGATGAGGATGCCGACATCTGCGCCGCCGGCTACGCTGCGCTCAGGGCGAGACCCGGTGTGGCCGAGGCCTGGCAGAAGCTGCGCGACGCAGGTTTCACCGTGTGGGCCCTAACCACCGGCGACAAAGAGAGGGTCAGAGGCTATCTTGGCCGCGCGGGCCTCGAGGTCGCCGACGAGAATTTTGTTACTTGCGATGGCCTGGACGTGAGAAAGCCCGCCCCCAGGGCTTACCGCTACGTCCTGGACAAGTTTACGGGTGCTGAGCAGACCTGGTTTGCGGCTGCCCACATGTGGGATGCCTCGGGAGCGAAGGCTAGTGGGTAAGTTGATTCTCTATTCGTGTCTAGCGTGAGACGCCCCCGAGGCGACCCTCCAATCAATTCCTTTCTTTTTCCTTAATTTCTTTTTTTTTCTTGAAAGGGGGGGGGAGTCGATAATTTGATGTTGGTGCTAAAGTGTGAATATTTAGATTTAAGGCGGCATGGTGCTCGGTTTGGGAATGTGAACAGGTTCCGGAAACCTTTGGTGAGGTGGATGTTGTGGCGGACTCGTTGGTCGAGATGGCAGAGAAAATCATTGAGAAGTCCAAGCAGTAAAGTAATAAAAAGGCAGTGCTTTAACATGATCGAGGAGCACTGATCAATACAGGTCATATATGTGATGGGTCACCCTGCATACCCTTTTGGGATGAAAATGCGGTTGAGGTTCTTCATGTTTATATAATTACATCAACTCGTGCCGTGTAGATCAAGTATTAGTTGCATCTTTTGTTTTGATAATCACCCCTTCCCCCCCTCCCCCCGGGCAACAGTTTCTATATCATGAATCATCAGTCAACCTCAGGCGACTCCAGCTTGATGCCGACTCCGCTGTCTCCATCTGAGGCCGAGTTTGCCTGTTCAGAATGCCCATTGGCCATTTCCTTTGCAGCTGCAGGTTTGGCCACTCTCATCTCGATCCTTTGTAGCTCAACCTCGATTACTGGAGTCCCTTGGGCCACCTTCGACTCTAATCGATCATCGTCAAGGTCAAAGTAAAGGGCAAAGAAGTCCCCTTCTGGTACAGCCACGAAGCCCTCCCAGCCACCCATTGTCAACCTACGATCCTGCCTTGTGACATCGAAAGGACCTTTGAAATTTTGTTCCGCAAACAGACGTTCCCCATACTGGACCTCGTATGTCTTTCGGTTGACACATATCCAGTTCCTAACAATACGCATGTCAGAGTTTCTCCTTGATATTGCGTTCTCGAGAAGGGCATGATGGATTATGAAGTGTTAAACAATATCAATGAATATGTAGTTATGCACCACCTCATTCCATACTTGCCCAGACAGCAGCGTGAAGGACCGCAAGCTGAGAGGCAGCAACATGAAAACGAGAATAAAAGCTTACATGATAGGAGGGTCATCATGAATGGTAGAAACCAGGCCTTCAAATTGAGTACCGGGAAACGGCAGATAATACCCAGCAAAAGGGTGCCCAAAGGGAACATCGTGCTCCGTTCCCGTGTCGATGTACAGCTGATGAACCCAATTCTCTGTGATCAGCATGACGAGCTTCGGTGTCCTCCACCAAAAAAGCAGACAACACGATCTTTGTGGGTAGAGTACACACACCTTGCCTCCCGAAAGGACTACATGTTTTCCTTCAATCTTCGCACTATACTGTGACGACTTTGGACAGTGTACCACGAGGTTGTTCTTCCTGGAAGCTAAATCAGCTATCCGTCAAATCACAAAATGAACAAGCATGTCTTCTAAGCGGACCTACCTGCTCCGATGTTCCTGTCTCCTCGTCTTCGCTTGGACCTGCCGTATTGCTTCGATTCCTCCGACAACGGTCGCGAAAGCAACCAGGAAGTCGACTTGCTGAGACATTTTGCGGTCCGAGCACCGGGTGCGCCCACTGCCTATTGCCGTATGCGCATAGGAAAAGGAGTTTTTTTCGCAAATGTCCGACAAGATATATGTCAAACAATTACCTCAGGCGGCTGAACCCATATGAAGTTGATCCATGAGCTACGTAGTACAGAAGCACCCATCATTCGATTCCCCTCCCGGCGGTGCACGGGTGCTACCTTGAATGAGCCCAATCGACACCTACAACGTGGCTGGACGGCAAAGAAAGCGTCCATTAACCGATGAACCCCGCAGTAAGTTCTCTATAGTTTATTGGTGACACGGGACGGAGCAGAGGGTTGCAGGCGGCACCAATCCCGGGCTAGAGAGATCGATGGGGGTGGGGTGGTGTTGCCACTGCAGCGTGGCGCCGCCTCGCGGATCCGAAAGTTGCATCTGCGGGCTGACCCGGCCGGTACTTCTACTGCTCCTCACCGCCTGCATATATGTGATGTGAAACCTGACTCTCGATCGAGTAGCTATAGCCGTGATGTGAGGCACCGCTGCAGGGAGAAATCATTCGATGTGGCTGACGCGACCCGGATAGCTCGGTTGGCGGCCTACTATCCGACCCGGTGAGCGGGCACCTCCGCGGGTCCAAGTTGACGGCCGTGGTGATTTAATGCTGGAGACTCTGGTGAAAATTGTAACGGGACGGGCGAGAGGGTAGCAAACGTTGCTTTTGGTCATCGCTCGATTCCGACGAAGCACAGATGCACTTGGCTGGAGGATCTTCGCTCGGGCGGAGGGCACAGAACACACGACAACGTGGACACGAGAACAAGACTCGACTATAAAGAGGAAGAGAATGTCCCCTTTCATGGAGTGTATTTTCCTTTCTCGAGCATCTCATTCCGAGACTCACAGAGCACCACCCTGGCTGAATTACCTCCAAAGACTCATCTTTTCCCTCCGTACCCTCAGTTTCCTCCAGCCAACTCCATCTCGACCAATCCAAACATGTCTTCTCCGTGAGTCCACAGCTTCATTCCTAGCTTCCTGCGGACAACCCTCGTGCTAAGAGAAAAACACATGTAGAACTAAGACCACCCCAGCGGCCGTTGAGAAAACCGGTCCTCATGGCCCTCTGAACAGCGGTCCTCGCTTCGGTGAGGAGTCTCGGGATGCCAAGATGGTTCCGCACCATCTCCCCATGCCCGGCCTCTCTGGCCATGCCAATAGCTCCGTTGGTAGAGTCTCATCTTTTCCTAATCCCGTCTACAGTATCTCCAATTCTCTTTTGACTGACCGCCATATAGGCAACCTCCTCAAGGGGCCAGTCGATCACGAGGGCAACCTCAAGGATGCGTCACTTACGGTTGGAATTAAACTTGATCTCGAGGCCGAAGTCCACCTCACCGCTAGAGTCAGAGGCGATATCCTTGTTGGCCTTTATTAATGGGTCCAAGCGGCAAGACCTGCTGGTTTCGGGTGATGTTCATCTCGGAATATGGTCGACATGTCAAGGCTTCTTAGCAAGGATCGGGGAGACTGCCATAGCTTTTCTGACTTTTACTTGGGATATTTGTGTATTGGGCCCTGCAGGTTTCGCTCTTGGCTCAATTACTTTGTCACTGGCTACGCTCATTTAATCCAGCAAATATACGTGCTCTTGCAACCTGAGTTCATGACCTTCCCCTCATTGACTGATACTCGGCAGTCCATTCATAGGCGTACCTTCAGTAGAAGTTCAAATAGCCGATGCTGACCACCAACCTTCTATGGAAAAGCGGAAATAATTAATCTGAAACCGCCACAAAAATCAAATTTAATTATGTACTATAAATCTCCATAAATTACCAGAGAAGAGCGAATTATTACACCCGTTCGATCATGGCATTGACAAGATCTACCTGGCGCTGCGGCAACTTCTGCGAGACAGCGGGCTAAACCGGGCACATATGCTTGTGAATCCATATACATGTCTGTGACATAATTCTCGTGGTCCACTAAAGGTAGACCGATGAGCAGGAAGAAATCAAGGGCTAAGACCAGCTAAGGGCTAGACCTACGCTCTCTCCTGTGCTGCTGTATTGGACGCCACCGCTATGCTCGTCAGAGACGAGTCTGGACCACGAAGGTGACAGTATTAGAAGGGGAAAGAGATGCACGTTAGATTTTGACTCAAGGTAAGCAGCCGACGTTATTAACTAAAGAAGTAGGCAATTGTTTCTATCGATCTCAAGCTGTTGAGGTCCTGCTGGTGAGATGTAAGAGTCTAAGCTGCTAGGCCACAAGATAATGATTGTCTCATTTCTACGGCCAGTCCGAGAAGGAGAGCATTCCCAACCAGGCGTCGTAGGGACTTGCTTAAAGAGCTTCCTTGAAACAGACTTTGCGTCGAGGTCATTTTGATCGTATTGCTTGCCTTCGGCATGCCTCAGGGCCGTCCGAGATGAGGTAATCATGTGAACGAATGGAATCACATGAACACATATTCTAATCATCTGTTTACCCTTATTGATTTTATCAGCACCCAGTGCATTTCATCTCAATCGGCTAATGCATGGCCAGTTATTGAAGTTTTTGAATCGCACAGCTAGGAGATGGTACACAATTGCTTTGAGGGCCCGGGTAGACGGCCAATGTATGCTGCTGTGAAGGACAGAAGGGGCGTTAGTGAATTATTGCCAGTGTGCGGTCAGCATGGGCCTGTTGTGATGAAAATTTTCTCAATCACACAATCTGCGTAATAGCAGCGATGAGAAATACCTCTCTATGTAACCCAACCTGTTGTAGAATGTGCCACCCTGGTTCAATGGTGTGCTACGCAGCTGTCTTGCTCATTAATTGACCGTGGCTCAGCTGTGGGCTAAAATCGAGGCTTCTTTTGTTCAATCTTTGAATGCGTCTCTGGGGCGGTGGAACAGGATCAGATGCACCATCAGATCGAGGTGTGCCCGCGCGACACAAATAGCGGCTGAAAAAGGATTTAGGGGCCGCATGAAATTCAAATTGCAGCAAAGATGCCTCAAGAGTACCGCCGCGCAGGTGGCAGCTGTGCCGTTCACCAATAGTCCGACGCAAGTTGGGGGCGGAACTCTCAGCCCAGAGATAATCTGGGCAGAGTCGCTGTGTGCGAGGGGCCGAACCGCAGCAACATATTCCTATTTGAGTTTCCCTAGCTCGTACGTAATCACTCAATCTTACAGCTCGAATTCCATATTTCCTTCCTCTCGTTGTGGTATTATAGAAGCCCTCCTTCGCTCAATAAATGGCTTGACGATCAGCATTGACATTACATCCCCCTCCAGATTAATCAGCATCATTGTCGTCAATACGAGTGTTGTGTGCAAAAGTCTACAGCCTCCCCCTCTTGTCGAGAAAAGAAAGAGCGCTCTAGGCTGTTGAACATTCATCTTGTACGCGAACAAACATAGACCAATCTCGTGTCAACGCGACGACCTTGATTGTTTGGTTTGCTGCCATGGTCACCGATATACTTTCTCGTCCTGATATGATGCCCGCGCCGCTGCGCATCTGTCGGAAACGCCTTGACACAACCTTTTCTGAGGTACCTGCGCACACGACAACGCCAGAGCCTCAAGCTTTGAAATGTCGCACACTTTCGAGGCTGCCCGCTCAACCGATCTTTGGTCATTCCGAGGGTTACTTCCAGGAGAGGACTCCAATGTCCAAAGCGTGCAAGTGTCAACAAAGCCCGGCCTCGCCCTTCGCGTCCCCAATATCCTCTCCGAGCAGCTTTTGCACCAGCAACAGAGGCGCATCGCTTGACTTTTCTGCTTTGTTCATGAAATCACCGACCCTCCGTCACGACCTCGAGACTTGCACGTGTAACCAAGATGGGTATCAACAGAGTCGGTTACAAGGGCTTCGTGCACTCGCCCAGAACCGTGGGTGTAGCATTGGCTCCGGTCTTGCATCCGTTTGAATTTTAAGCAGTGGTTAATGGAACGGGTACATGAGGATACATCAAGCAATGTTGACAGCACATGATGCGGGACGCTGGGTTCAATTCTGGACAGAGAAAGGCCGGTCATAGAATTCTTTCATGGGTTTGATCATGTTGAAATTGTGGGCACAAACACTGGGGCACAAACACTGGGGCGCAAAGGTTATTGTGTGCTGGAACGGGGACTTTCTTTCATTCCATCCGAGGCAAAAGCTGCAGAATCTCCATCACGACTTTCTTTTTTCGGCTTCAATGCCACCATTCAAGAGATACCAAAGCATGATACGATAGCATTTCGAAGACTCAGGGGAGCCTCGAACCAAACCCCCGAATGACACATATACATTATCCTCTTTTCTCTAGATGTTACCAGTCTTGCAGGTTCGAGCATCAAATTGAGATATAGCTTACCTTGACAATCATTTCTTTCGTCAGCCCAGGACGGTGAAGATCTATTTGATGCGGTATGCCAGCGGGCTGGGAAGCCGGATCTGGTATCCCGGATAAGTACTCATTACTTAGTTGACCACCGAGTACCAACGCCGATCGGCTCCATGCCATGAAAGCCCCCTACACTGCCTACGACCTCGTATCGCCATAATGAGCTTAGTCTCTTAGTCAACTTCATGATCTATACTCACAGCACGGAGATAAGGAGCTAAGAACGGAGTTTATTTCCACAGCCAGGCTTGACGACTGGGCTTCTTCCCACCGTCTGGAATCACTCTCAGCATTATTTTTCAACAGTAAATCTTCACCGAAAAGCCTGATACGAGCCATATTGGTATCTAGTGTCTTCCCACCATGTACTGCAATTGGCAGCCTCTGGGGGACAAGACAGAGAAAGTTGCCTCCTGTATCGGTGACTTCACCAATACATTTGTCCTCTGTTCAACCTCTGAGTCAAATCGGACATACCAAGTCCTCTCTGAAGTACCGAGGACCTTGGATCTGTCTAGGCGCCGGCGAGCCCATCAAAAGTCTGGGACAGGCTGTCAAACCTGCAAAAGGCGACGGGTCAAGGTACGTCATTCGCCAGCGCACGTCTTCGTGATCGTCGTAACGAAGCTGATGAAGTGAATGGCAGTGCGATGAAGCAGACCCCTGTAAAAACTGCAGCAGAAGAGGGGAACACTGCCTGCGTCCAAGGCGAGATAGAAGACGGACTTTGAGCCCGAGCCCTGTCTCGATGCCAACGCAGGCCAGCCTCACGAGCCCCACATCGACCGGGGCGGATGTGAATCTGTTCGACCTCAGATTGTATCATCACTTCCTGACAAGCACCTGCCAGACGCTCCTGTTTGACCCTGACGTCTGGGAGCGCGTGTCTCAAATCTGCTTCGAGTTCGACTTCTTGATGAATGCCATTCTCAGCGTCTCAGCACGCCATCTTGCCTTCCTCCGGCCAGATGACTTGACATGTTCAGGTGCTGCGACCAGTCACCTGTGTCATGCGGTGTCCAAATTCCGTCTTGCACTGTCCAACGATCTCATTACCGTTCATCCTGACGCATTCATCGCCACCTCGGTCCTGCTCCAATTTGAGGTATGGGCTGAAACAGACCAATTCATTCTTCAGGACGGCAGCGCCTCACCATCATTCCACCCAGCGGAAGACCACATATTTTCGTTCTGTTCCAGTCTCAAAGAGATGTTCCTGAATAGCTTTCCGCATGCGGCCGTGAACAAGTCGGCACTGATGCCTCATATTCGGCACAGTTCGATAAACACACTGGCAACACAAGTGGAGCTTAACGAGAAAACATTGGCTGAATACCGAAAAATCTTCTCTTACCACCGCCCAATCACTTTAGAACTTCTCGATATCACTTCACCATCTCTGGTGCTCGCTAAAACTGGCGCGGTGGACCAAGAGCCAGATCCTAGTTGCGGACGGCACGAGGTCCCTGATGAGGTCTGTCACGGATATTCCCATGTTCTAGGACAGGTCTCGCTTATCCTCTCGTTTTTGCCCCAAGATGACCATGAGGGCTTTGGTCCGGCCGATCCGGCATCAATGCAAAGACTAGCAAGACATATCCTGTCATTTCCGATATTATGTCGTGGCATCTTTGCGTCAATGATTGCCCAGGGCGACCCGCACGCGCTGATCCTGCTGTATCACTTTTATCGAGCCGTGAGAAGACTGCTTCATTCGACGAAGTATTGGTGGGCGCACAAGAGAGCGGCAGTATTAGAACCGGCTTTGAAACAGTGGCTACTGGACAACTGTGTTGCGACAACCGCACACTGAGCTCCGAATTAACGTAGGGGTCCTCTCAATCATGTCATGAACATCAACGATCTTGTAAATAGAAGGAAAAAGTATAGTCGATACTCTGTGCTTCAGGATATACAATATACATACTACACATGTAATCCCAAATCATAGACAAGGCATCCCTGAATCTGATCATGATAAAGTGGAGGCAGAGATTCACATTGCAGTTTGTGATGAATTTTTTAAGACACTCAACTACCGGGTCTTGATAAACAGATGCTTTTCCTTTCTCAGCTCGTATCGCTAAAATCGGCTTAGCGCTCCTCCTCATATATATGTCCCTAGCGACAACTACTAGTAGAAGCAGACATAAGAGCACAATGGCTACTATAGTGATAGTAAGTAAGTATAAAGAGAGCTGGACTCTCCATCGCTTCATGGAGGACATGGTTTTCAAACTCAGACTCAGGAAATCCCCCCCCCCCTCCTTCTCTCTCACACACGCATACACACACACAATGGTCTCACCATCTGCAATTGTCGCGTCAAACAAGCGCATTACCGCCACATTTCCTGACCAACTGGTGGCAGTCTTCATAGGAGGCACCAGTGGCGTGGGCGAATATACCCTCAAAGCCTTGGCTAGGTATGCTCCTCGGCCCCGGATTTACATCGTTGGACGCTCTCAGGAGTCTGCCGAACGCATCATCAGAGAATGCCAAGATACAAACGAAAATGGCATATACACATTCATACAGGCCGACGTCAGCCTCTTGAAGAACATCGACGCCGTATGTCGCCAGATCAAGAGCACAGAGAAAGCAATCAACCTCCTGTTCCAGACCCAAGGCACTATGGCTTTCTCAAAGAGTATGTTGGCTTTGTCTCCTTTCGTCTTGCTACCATCTCACTGACAATGACCAAGCGACGTCTGAGGGCCTCCCGCTCGTCTCCGGCGTGGCTATGCACGGCCGTACGCGCTTTGCCCTCAACCTTCTCCCCCTCTTACGAAACGCAAAGGCCCTCCGTCGTGTTGTAAGCGTTGCAGCCGCAACATGTGAAGGTCCCGTCGACCTGAACAATCTCGCGGGCGACGGCTATGCTCTACGTCAGTGGCGTGACCAGATGGCGTCCCTCCAGACACTATGTATGGATGAGGTCGCTCGGCGCGCGCCCGAAGTCGCCTTCGTTCATACTGTCCCTGGCGTCGTCAAGAGCGGTATCATGCGGGACGTTGAACCGACCCTCAGGCTGTCCATCATCATTGGCATCAGCAAGCTCCTGGCACCGTTCATCCAGACTTCGCCTGACGACTGTGCCGAGCAGCAGTTGTTCATGGCTACATCCGCCAGGTTCCCGGCTCGGCAGCAGAGTGCTGGTGTTGCAGGCGTGCCGTTGGGTGAAGGCCTAGAGACGGCGAGAGGAATTGACGGCCAGATAGGCAGTGGCATGTATTCAGTCGATAACAAGGGCGAGAGCGCTTCAGCTCAGGTGGAGACCCTGCTGCGCCAATTCAAGAGTGATGGCACTGCAGAGAAGGCCTGGGAGCGTATCACAGCGGAT
The DNA here is from genome assembly GCA_014850475.1 of Cryphonectria naterciae. NCBI lineage: Eukaryota > Fungi > Ascomycota > Sordariomycetes > Diaporthales > Cryphonectriaceae > Cryphonectria > Cryphonectria naterciae. The sequence goes on from JACWST010000088.1 coordinate 37,814, forward strand.
TATGTGAGAATCACAGGTACGGAAGCCGGGGTATAGGCTAGTATAGTCATTGAGCAGCCAAAGAGATTTCTCGGGGGACGCACAAGCTTTGGATAGCAAAAAGACGATATGGAATGTTCTTGGTTTAAAAAAAACCCTCCAATTGAATCATATTGCCTTTCAACCACCCGTCCAGCTTTTTGGCACAACTGCCGTTGTGTTAATCAGCCAGAAAGCGAAACGTGACAACCAATTACGGCAGTTGAATCGCAATAAGTTGCTCGACAATTTCGGAAAGCCAAAGGTGCATGAAGGTCAAAGATCGAACACAAAATCCTGATATTATTCAATAATGAGAAATCTCGTCGGATAATAATTAGACTACGTTATGGGGGAAACCACCCATGTCGTCTTCTAAGTCTTCGTCCAAGTGAACCTTGACGTTCATGAGACACAGCTCGACCCAAAGGATAAACATGCTTTTTTTTTCTTGTTTATGTCCGTGAACTCCAGGACTCTTCTCATGCACAAAACAGTTTGCAATATATCCACCTTTGTACAATTTTGTCAAAGTCGCCACATCAAATTTTCAGCCTGACCTGTGCCATCACCGGCTTTGCGCGCACCATCAACGGGCCCTTAATCCACAGAGCATAGGACTGCTGCTTCGCCCAGTCCCTGCTCTCCTCACAGAGCTCCAGGTCGCACTTAAAGAGCATTGTGGCCAGGATGAGTCGCATCTCACACTTTGCCATGTTCTGGCCCAGACAGTTGCGGGGGCCGAACCCGAACGGTTGGTGCGATGCGAAGTCGTCATTATCGTATTTCGGATCCTCACCGAGCCAGCGCTCAGGGATATACTTGTCCGCGTCCTTGAAGTTGGCCTCAGAGTGGTAGGTCGACCAGTGATGAACCGATACTCGTGTGTCTGCTGGAATCCATTTGCCGCAGATCATCGATCCTCCAGGTAGTACCAATCGAGGGCTACCGATTGGCACTGGTGGGTAGACTCGGAGTGCTTCTTTGAGACCTGAAGTTCGGGGCAAAGTCAGATATCTTGACCTTGGGGAGGCCGGCAATACCAGAATGATTGCTTTACTCACAAGCGTTGAGGTATTTCAGGTTGGCAAGGCTGTCGAAGTTGATCTCCTCCAAGCTGCGGAAGCTGCTGCGCACTTCCTCCACCAGCATGTTGAACCTTTTCTGGTCACACAGCAGATAATAAATAGCGCCGCTTAAAAGAGTGGCTGTGGTGATCCCTCTAGTCAGCGTAACTGGCGAGCGTAACCAACAACCTCCTCAAGAGCCTTACCAGTCGTTTCCGAGCCTGCCAGCATAAAAATCTCGGAGTTCGAGTGCATCTCCTCGATTGTGAGACCCTTCCCTTGTTCCAAAGCCTCCATCACAAGGTTCCACACGTCAGGCTGGTCCGAACCCATCTCGAGACGCTTGTCGACGCGTTCCGCCGAGTGCCTGCAGTGAGCCACTCTCTGCTTGGTGACCCATTTTGGCTCGAAGCGGGTGAAGATGCTGTTCAAGACCGGATAGTAACAAATGACCGATACAAAAGGTAACATCTTGAGACTCTCAAAGATGGCTCGGACCCAGGGGCTATATTCGTTCTTGGCGAGGAGGTCGAGGTTCTGGCCAAAACAGAGCTCCGCCATCACGTCGAACGTGGTGAAGTTGAGCAGCTGGGTCATCTCCACAGGCTTATTGCCGTCATTGCCCACCTCCGAGATCTTGTACATCAGAAGGTCGACATACTTCTTGAACAGGTGCTGTTGTTGTTTCAGCGCACGCTCCGAGAAGGCGGGTGCGAAGAGGCGGCGGTAACGTGCATGGCATTCTTGATTGGTCGTGAGTATGCTAAGGGTGTCTTGGGACGGTCAGTCAGGCTCGCGTAGGTCTCCCACAGTGAAATCAACAAGCCTCTTCTTACTGTTCACGGGCTGAGGAAAGAACTCTTGTGCTTTCTCGGTAACCTTGGGGCCATGTATATCCTGCCATGCCTGTGCGGAGGTGTAGCTCAGATCGGTCGGGCCAAATCTAACCACTGGGCCGTATGTGTCGTGAAGCTCTTTCATCCAAGGGACGTCACGACCACGAAAGTATTGCGACCAGTAAGGAAGGCGAGTGAAGGCGCATAGCTTGGGCCCAGGAAATCCAGCAAGAGGATGGAAGGTTACACAGTAAATGGCAGTAGCAACATAATATATTGCCAATGCGGCGACCAACAGGAGGATTGAGTCCAGCATGGCTCCAGGTAACGAGGTGCTATACAAGGCCTTGTCTGCCGTACGTTCTCAAGAACTTCCTGTGAGAAGAACAGGAAGGGAGAAAAAAATCAATTCCACAACAGCCGTTGCATTTTGAAATAACTAGCTCCGGATTACTACGACAGCAATTAAGATTGTCACTTCTTACAACAGGAAATCGCCGTGTACATGCAACAGCACCAATCACATAGGCTGAGCAGCTAATCTGAATGTGGGCATTGCTTCCTTACTCGGAAAAAAAATGCTTGGAATCCTTTGTCGCCCCCTTGTTCGACCCAGGATTCCTCCCCACAGAATCCTTCGCGTAGGATTATGCCTACATATCCTCAACCTCGGTGATGGCGCATATGCTTTAGCGATACGACGTCGTAACCTACAGCACAAGGTCCCTTTGACATCGAACAGCTGTGCGTCTTTTTACAAATCAACGGCGCGCAACCAACCCCCCCCCCCCCTTGCCGAGAAGGATCCATAGTGCCAGGCCCTGTTTTCCATGAGACCATTGGAAAGCAGAAGCAGATCATCGAGGGAGGTTACTCGATTATCTCTTCCAATTGACCGATTCAGAAGCAACTCCACCAATTGTTATCACATTTATGATATATCACATCACCCCTATGGAAACGAACAAGCAGATGATGATCAATGGAACCCAGCAGAATGATGAGTAAAGGTTGATTCAAATACATACCGCAAGTAGTAAGACGCATGATCCCACATTACGTTGAGGTACTGTCCGTACGCTTTTTGGTCGTCGATAAGGATGAGATGACCTTGGCAGCCCATGTAATTATGTCTTGCGGATTCGAAATAAAATCTATTAGCGTCGCTCACGTTGCCATTGTCACAGGTGGCTTGAGGCAACTCGGCATACTAAAGACATTATATGGATGGATCATCGGCAGATGGGGCGAGATCCTTGTTTTCGTATGCTCCTGAATTAGTTCAGAACGGGCACAAATCCTGCCCAGTGCTCTCTCTTCATGACTTCATCGTGGTTGCATTCCCTAATCATTAAATCAAAGGGTGCCCCCGATACCAGCAATTGCTCCCATGCAGCACAGCTCTGCCCTTGTAAAGATCGACTCTTATCAGTCGCTGAGCCAGCAAATTTTTCCAATTACGCGAGCGGGCGAAATAGCGTGCTCTGTTTAGGCAGCGTCCTCCGTTGTTACATATATGAGTACTAATATGGTGAAGAGAGACAGCCAACAGAGCGCTAGTGTAGATAGGAGCTGCGGCAGCACTCTACAACTTAAAGACGGTGAGGCCGTTGCGTTACGATCTGCTTCCCTTCGAGCACATGATCATGCCATTTTGGGAATGCTCTTCAGAAGCGGATCAGTCCAGGAGAATGATCATGCGTCGAATCATAGTGAGCCGGGATTTGAAGGAACAACATGGATGAAGACAACGTGGTATTCCCAAAGGTACGGTGTGCATGCACGTGGGGACAGCGTTTTTTTTTTCTTTCCCCTCCCATGGGTTTGGGCCAGGGTCTGCGTCTTGTACGACATGTGCGCGAGCCGATCCAAGGCCGATCTACCGAGAGGGGTTGTCGTTGACAGTGCAAGGAAACAACCGAAACTTGAAATGCGGAGGCCTGCGGAAGATCCAAATTCCTTCTCCTATGTCTGCACGCGGTCTGCCCGGTCGTTATTGATACTTTAAATCACCAGGCTTCTAGAAGAAACCCCCTTTTTCCATCCTTTTTCCATCTTCTTTTCAGTATCCGTCTTGCCAATGCATCGGTACCGCGGTAAGAAGTTAAGTGGATCGGTCCAAGCAGACTTGTTGTCTTAGTCAGTCAGAAGGATTTGCTACTACTACTAGTTGGTATATATGATGCTTGGTACTTAAGTAGTCAGCATGGTCCGAAGACATCAAGGGGGTTCCCTGAATGCCTTCCCGTTGCAGCAATATGTGGAGCTGAAGATAGTGTAGGTAGGAATAATAAGCTTCATTTGCAACTACTACATACTTAAGTACTTAGTATAGCAGGATTTCGAGGAACGGCGTAGCTAAGGATTTGTTATTGAGTGCGAGGATCATGCATATGCGGCCTCGGTACAGAGTCTCGGACTTCTTCAGCCACCCGTCTGAATTTTCGAAGGGTTGAGCATGCCCCCCCCCCGGTCCTCCTTTTAAAAGAAGAAGAATGATAATAAAACTTCATCTCCCTTCCCAAACGGTTTCTTGTGTTCTATATCGACCATCTCAGATTACTTACCACGTTGTGAACCTCAAAGACCGAAAGCATTACATGTACGGCAAGGGGCTGCCTGTTTAGCAAGGTCGAATAGGATTCGTGTTCCGAGCTTGGCTTAAAGGGAAAGCGGCGAAAGAGCAAGGGTATTAATTACCGACAGGCTGCCGAGAAGTATAAACATTACCTAGGCAATGGTTGCTCTCAAGGTTTTTCTTACCCTCCACATTGTGACCGTACTGCCTCTTTCTTACTTGAGGCCGCGACTGAATCGTCACAGGTTGTCAAGCGGCGTTAGATCGGCCTGTCCGAGATAGGTATGTGATAGCTGAATCGCTCAAACCTTACGACGTCGATTCCTCAGGATGTTCTCGAGGCCTGATCTGACCAGAATCTCGCATGATTATTAGCTGCGCACACCGTCATTATTTCCCCTGCGTCATCCCAGTGAACCCTCAAGTCTTCCCAAACTGCATGAAAATTTCATTGCATATAGCTTTTCCCCTCATGGGATATTATCAAAAGATCAAATCGGTTCGCCAACAGGTTTGAAGACTCCTTCATCCCAAATCCAAGATCATCATAAAGTCAATGTTAAATCCCGCCAGACAATCGATGTCCTCCACAGCGTGCTCTTCGTCCAATCATGTATGTTTTCCCTTCTCAGTGGACCCGATGTTATTATGCCGCCATGATCCCTCGTTGCGTCCGCCCATGCTTGAAGGTCACTCGCGGTGTTCTTTGACGACCGAGGTTTTGCTCGTTCAGAAACACAGGGGGCTCGTCTACTTCTCTTTTGTGTTCAAGTCGTGGCGGCTCTGTAGTTGTGTACCAGGGGAGTGAGTCCCTTACCGTGCTGTCACTCCATCAGCGACTAGATGAACCACGGAGCGGGACTGTTGGAATTCTTCAGTTCCCACCACCTGAGCGGCTCGACCCTGTCCTCATCCGCCTGGAGGTCCTGCTGCTTCCAGAAATTCTCAATCAGGCTCCGCAATACGTGTACGTTGCCGATCTTCCGATCTTCGTCCATCCTGTCCAGGGTTTTCAGGATCGTGATCCTTTGTCGGTCTGTCTGCGACTCGCACGCCACCACAAACAGCGGCCAGGGGCTTGTGCAGATCTCTAGCCCGGCTAGCACTTCGAACGCCGAATCGATCCAGTCAGAGCCACGACTCACGATGTTGGTGCTGGGGCAGATGGCGCGCAGGTAGAGCAAGGCGGCGATGCGATATAGCTCGGCGGTGAGCTGGACCTTGGTCTGCTCTCTGACCGGGCGCTGCTGGTAGTCGGGAGGGAGCTGCTGTTTATGCCGGGAGAGGCGGTCATGCAAGCCCTTGTACGTCCACATCACGGGCGGGTGGTAAGACCGCACGTCTTCCTCGGAGGATTTGTGAGTTGCGACGTAGCGCAGCTGGTTGATGTCATGGATGATCTCCATGATTTCGATGGAGCAGCCGAGGGAGCCGATTATCTAAATGACGGTGTGAGCAGCAGACGAAAGGAGGACGCGATTCGTAAAAACTTACGACGCTCTTGTCAAGCTCGCTGCCTCTGATCAGCTCGAGCGATGCAACGCCCTCATAGCGATGCTTATGAGGCTGACTGAAAGCACCGAGGATCTCCTGCGGCGTGTTAGACCACGACGGCAAAGCCCAAGTGCATTCATTGGAGGAAGCGTTATAGAGCGCAAAAATGAGGTAAGAGTTCAAACGCCGGGGGGGGGGGGGGGCGGAAGCTTTTATTTATGAAAACAGCGGCTTCGCGAAATAACCATCAGATCGCCCCCCTTTTTTCTACACTTTACAGCTGGCCGCTTTCCTGCTTCACCC